>BLKR01009456.1:0-116672 GCA_011170035.1 Teleogryllus occipitalis | reverse complement strand
AGAACAGAAAGAAACGGGAAAGAAAAAGGAAAGCCTACGGAAAGAAAAAAAGAAAAGAAAATACAAAAAATAGAAGACAAGAAAGAACCATCTGCCGTTTCTTATTGTCCGTCCAGCGGCAACAGTGCCGCGAACACAGCTGGTCACGTGAAAGCAAGCCCCGGCGCCGCGATCAGCTGTTCACACTGCCAATTCCACGTGCTCTGCCGATCGCCGTACACAGAGGGAGAGAGCTCTATTCACGTGTCCTCGCAGCCGGCCCGCTCACAAAGGGTAAGTGTCGGGTAGCTCCCCGCATTCAGACGGCCTTCTAAGGACGCTGTTACCCACCCACCCACCCCCACGCCCTCAACGGCAGCCCGCTGCGCCTATTCGCACGCGCAGAATCTCTCAAGCCTCGTTTTTCTTCACTATTGGGGAGCGGCGTCCATTGTCTGCGAGGTCCGGAGAAGGGCACAGGTACTACCTGCCGGGTGACGCTTCGGGTTCAACAGAACGCACCGCCCACACGGCGAGAAGGAAGTACACAGCGAGGGACCATTCGACCTTTAGTAATCACAATGCAGCCGAAATTTCGGTCGCTCACTACCGGACGACTTGGAGCGAAATCGTCCGACTTATTTCATCCAAAAACCACCTGAATGTTGCACCTGAAAACGTCGGTATATTCCCATAATTCTGCAGTTCATTGTTTGAAACATTTGCAAGAAGCCAGCACAAGACCATCTACTGTATTGCAGGTAGTCTTGGTATTTCTGCTGGCCTTGGCTCTCCAGCTGATTTTGGGCATATAGAACCGATAAAAATCAAACAAAACTATTTTCGCCCGACAGCCGATGTTACCGAACGCTGTCGGAAGAGGTCGTTCCGGTTCAACGCGCTAATTTCCATCTACTCTACTTGGGTTTTTATAAAGTGGCATCTGAGGGTACTATCTCCAAGATGGAATGTGCATGACATTTTGCGTCTTCCTCGGTTCTACCGCAAGATGTCGCATGATCGCGACCGTGTCAAGCAGTGCTGAAGATCAAGCAACTCTGGCGGCAAGACCGAGAAAGACGCGAAAAGCCGTGCCATATTCCACTTTGGAGATACACTCAGATACCTCGTTAAAAAACCCAAGTATAGCAAGTGTTTGGGAATATCAGATGCGAACGTCCGACGTCGGCCCACCCAACTTTTGACCAAGATCATCTGCCGCCTTAGGCGACAGTCACAAAGCCGAAATATAGTTTCAGTGCCATGCGACGGGTAGCAACGCTATTCATCAACAGTCACGAGACGGACATTGAATTCACAACGTCGCATCTTAGGCCTAAGAAACGATAGTATACTCTCTGAGCACGACCTTATGCCTTCATAAATAGTGCACCCTGGAGGAGCCTCTACGATCACCTCCTAAACGGCAAAATGGCCGCCTGTAATCAGGAAAGGTAGAGCTATTTCTATCTCTGATAAACAGATTTTCGAATGTGACAGTTACAATTAATCCTTACCAACACCCACGTTATTAACGGAAAATGTTGGAATGTACAAATAAGAAATTCACGAAAAGAAGTTGAAATCTTGCCACGTGTTAGGTTATGTTCATAACTAGGGAACGGATTTTATTGTAATAAAAATGTACATATATATGTATTTATTTTTTCAAAAATATGTAGGAAAAAATTAAAAATATATAAAATAAAAATTGAAGTTAGAGTTTAAAATTGTTGGATACACCATGCATTTTCAAGTTTTCAAAGAGAAAATGTCAATCAGCTCTCAAAATAGATTTGTAGCGGCTGAAGGAACGTTCCACATCTACAGAAGAAATTGGAGCATATTTGAACGCTGATATATCCGTTGGGTTCAGTTCTAGTTCCAGTGTTGAGGTGTCTTTTCCTCCGCTGAGAATGTTGGCAATGATTTTCATGTCTTTCCAGCATGGATTTTTCTCCAAGGAATCTTGTAATTTCTTTTTCATTTTTTCTGTGCTTTTACCTGTTATGTCTTTTAATTTTGCTAATGCACAGTTAATAACTTCAATACTAGCAGCTAATGGCATGTTCTAAGACTCAAGCTTTGTGAGAGCATTTACTAAAAAAATGCATTTGCAGAAATGAAAGCCAAATTGTATCTCAGACTAGAATCGTAAATCAAAGATTTGGCTTTTTATAGTGCCGCAGATGACTCGGAGTCCAACTTCAAAAGAATATATTTTATTGGCTCAAAGTTTTCACAATAATATTTAGCTGCTTCTAACCACGTGCCCCATCTTGTAATTACGAGCTGTGGAGGCAAATTCAGTTCAGGATAACTGTCTTTAAACATTTTAACTCTGCTTGCTTTCAAAAATACTTTTTTAACAGTCGATATCAAAGTAACGACATCAGCAAATCGATGTCCAATAGTTTCTGCCACTCGATGAAGAGCATGTACTACGTACGTAAGATGAATCATCTTTGGGTAGAACACTTTTAATGCTTCCCTGCTTTTACCATGTAAGGAGCAGCATCGGTTAAAAACAACAAGTTTTCAATTGAAAATTCTGGCAATTGTAGCGTGGTTGCATTTTTCTAAAACTTCACAATATAATAGAAATGGTGTCGAAGGAGATTCAGGGCACATCTTTCCTACAATAATATTTGCAATATATCTTTCTTCAACCTCAGTAGTTTCTTCAATTGAAACCCAGACCTTACTAGTTTTATTTGCTCTCGAATTTTATTCAGAGTTTCCAAATAAATAGTTTTCATGTATTTTTTTCTGAGTGTGTTTTCATCCGGAATTTGTTTGTCAGTGTATTTTTCTAAGACGCTCTTGAAGGGTCGCTGACTTTGTAAATGGGAATATCGGCTCTAATCATTGTACGACACAAATCGGTAAAGAAGACTGACTGACTTGATTGAACATTAGGTGAAGGGTGTTAGGAATGTTTGCTGAAGCTTCAATTTTCTTTCTTTGTTTTCTCTGTGTTTTGCTGTAGTGATGTGCCGCGCGACTTGAAACTGTTGGGAGATGGAAACCTTTTTTTTTTCACAGAATACGCAGTACAATATACTCGAGTCACTTCTGAAGGTTTCATTAGGAAACTCGCGGACGTATCTAGTCACTAACTCTTTGGATGACGTTTCGATTTTTGGCATTGTCTCGTACCAGTCCACACCACTCAATAAGATTGCTATTTGTTTCATATATGAAACGTAAAATACTTGAAAGTACAATCTGGTTTTTTACGACGAGCCGGTGCATACATGACCAGATGTAGTGGAGAGCAAATACTCATAGGTTCCGATTTTCGCATTTCTGAGGCAGAGAAGTATTTAGGTGGGGCGCAGGAAGCGCGATAAGACTGACATTCTAAACAATGTTTGTCCGATTAATATTGTGTTGCGCGTGGGTTGAATGTAACACGAGAAAGCATGTGATTGCTTACACTTCTGCTTCTTGACCATCCGCTCATCCAACGCGGTTTCTGAGAAGCCAGGGCAGAGGGTCAGTCAGAGCGACGGTCAGGAGGACATAAACGTGCAGTGTTACATTGCATCATTGCAGTTTATCAGAAAAACACATTCACGGAATATTATTGGGAAATTCTTATTTGATGTTTTTACAAGTAATATTTGAATGTAACGAAATATGTTAAAAAATGGTGGTAAAAGGTAAAATATGTGAAATTATGTACTTATACTAAAATATGTAAAATAAAAATGGTTTCAATTCATTCAGAATGTCTACAAAACTCTAGAAAACAAATTCAAAACAGGTATCTTGTTGTCCGACATTTCATCCGCAAAACACACAAATGTTGCACATGAAAACGTTCGAACGTTTCCATAATTTCACAACTCATTTTTTTTTACAAACTGCGAGAAGCGTGCACAAGACCATCTATAAAAAACACTGCGGGAGATGAGAGTTTGGTATTGACAGTTCAACGGCATCTTTACGTTTCCTTGGCGACGGCCTGCGCTGGGCCAATCGGCTGTCAGTTACATCAGCATCCTCCGACCCGCGTTGCCGAGGAACTGTGTACATCGCCACGTGCCCGGCCAAAGACACAACTCTTACGAGTGTGGGGCGCCGCGTCAGTCCGAATGGAACATTAGCCCTGATAGATTGTAAAAAGATGAGTAGGATTTCCCATGATCCACAGCTCGTCGAACAGGAAACTCATTCAACCACACAGCTTGGCGAGAGCACAGTTCATACTCATCATAAATAAGCTTAGGGATACCATAAGCATACCTCCAAATCATTGTCTGGAAAGAAATTTGTAGATCATACAGAAAGAACTATTAAAGAAACTCCTATAAACGAAGGTATGATGGAACACAATATTGAAGATTTTATAATTTCACTACAGGATTCCAGTGAAAGTGGCAATGAAGATTGTTCTGTTGAAAATAGTGATTGTGATAGTGACGTAAGTGGGATCTCTCCACTGAAAAATTGAATTGTACCCCATCTCCTAAGAAAAACATGGAGAGGTTACTTTGAAAACTTAACTGTATATAACCCGAGTTTCTACCATAACGTGGCGTTTTTATTGCACGGATCCATGTGTTTTTATTCCACGAATCACGTTGCAATGTGTAAATTAGAGAAATACATATTTACAATGTTTAAGGTCGCAGCGTCGCGTCATGGTTGAAGTGGCGCGAAAAGCCGTAGCGAAGGCGGTAGACATCGCGCGTCGTACCTTTGGCAGCAGCGCACCATGTGCTCGGTAGCTGTCAATCCCAAACTTCCATCTCCCGCAGTATTGTAGTGCATGTATTGCAGATGACCTTGTCAGTCCAGCTGATTTCGAGCGATTGGAAACTAAGAAATAACCGAAGCAGGTATTCGTCCGACAGCCGATATTTTCGAACGGAGGAGGACGTCATAGTGGGTTTCTCTTGATCATTTCCACTCACCAGCACGCGTTTAAACGAATCCGGTACATCGAACGAAATTTCGCCCCAAATCGGCACACCTGCGACCGCTGCCTTCCAGAGTAAGGGGGGAAAATTCTTAAGTTAATCAATTGTTATTGTTAATCTCTAGGAATATGAAAAACAAATATGATGCAGTGTAGGGCCAACTGCGGGAGGGGGAGCTCCGCCTTTTTAAGTATTAGACTATTTTGCTAAATTAATAAATCTAGCAGTCTATTATAGTACACCTCAGATCAATTATTATATTTTTCATGCCTTTTTGAACCCATTTTTTACCCAGAATAAATACTGTTTTCGCTATTTTTACTTATCACACACATTCACCAACACGAAACTTGCCAACATTGCAAATGAAAACACGAATGTTCCACCGCCTTCCTCCGCTGGTACCCCGGTCAGTTCGCGATTACCGTCACGCAAAACTGCCCCTTTCGCTTCTGTACGTAATATTTTCGTCGGCCCAACACGAAGAATGGGTCTGTCGGATCGCCAGTGTGGTGCTGACAGTTCTGTTCAGAAAAGGTCATTGTCTCGCGTACAACCGACCTGGCCACGTGCTCGCTGCACATTCCCATGGCAGCTTGTCCATTGTATACAGAGTAAATGAAAATTACGAAGTCATACGATAGTCCCGCGCATTTGCAGGGCCCGCACGGTCTTCCCGCCATGCCGCTTGCGATAGGGTGTGTAAGGATGCGACGTACTCCTTGGCGCAACAGGCCTGTCGATTGAATAGTGACCCCGGGGCGTCAACTGCTAAAGCGATTAGTCCCGTAGTGCACGATTTTCCCCCCGGGAGGTGGCGAGACGAGATCCGGCGCCGACCCATGTGAGCTAACGGGACTTTTCTGTGTTGTAGTGTAGTGCATGTTGGTGGAAGTAAATGTGTAAGGGGTGAAGATAGGACAAAGAAGAGGAAAGAAATATAGAAACCGGTCCGTTGCCCGTTTGTTAGGGTACTACTCCCGCATTCGCTTGGTGATGATCGGAGAACCTACGGAAAACTTCGCAACAGTCCGCCCTGAAGATAATGGGAAGGAAACGCGTAGGAAGTATTACGCGCGTACCGTTGCACGTTCGTTAGTGTTTGAATCCAGCATTCGCCTGATATTGATTTGAGAATTCATGGAAAATTACCGATCAGGACAGTGCAGTGTTTGAATTCGACCAAGCTATGCAGGTTCTGTCGAAAAGCCACCACTGTCAGAACTCCAGCCCTAAGAACACCAGGTTGACAATGCTGTCTTGGCTGGTGCATCAAGTCAATTGCAACCCGGTAAATCCTTTCAGTACTGCTGAGATGCCCTGGTGCATACTGATCCCTTCAGTATGCTGAGATGGCACCTTGTTTTGCTTCTAAACATAAATGCAATTTCACTATCTGTGCACGTCTTCTAGAATTCAGTGGGAAATATAGTTATTCAAATTATCGTTCTCCATGATGTTGCAGGTAGTATTATTCCTTGACGAAGGACATGCTGAGGGATAAGAGCCCAAATTTATTGCTGATTTACCTTTGAAAATAGATTTTATTACATTGGAGCGAATACTTTTGTCCTAGCAAAAAACGCTCATTTTTTTCTGTATTCAAAATTCAAGTGGACATGGCTTAGAGTAGGGATCACAGAATTTTGAAAACGTGCACAGAATTCACTTCTCCCCATAGCACGTTACACACAGTTTTTAACTATTTTTGACGTAAAATAAATGAAATAAATACAGCATCACTTCTCATTCGCAATCTTCAATACCTCTGGAGTCTCCTTAGCTTCCTTGGTTTTTCTAAAAGCATGATATTCCTCTTCTCTGTCTCATTACGTTTCCCTTAATACTTCACTGTTACTTCGACTTAACGCAACCGTAGGAACGAAAAGCATCTCTTAGCGTACGACATCCTTTAAGAACAATTGAAACAAATGAGTTGTAACGACAGATGGCGCGTGAGTACTTATTCCACAAATACTTATGATATTACTGATAGAAGTGGCTTTTAATTTTGTAGTGGGAAAGGTTGCAACGAGGCCAAGTGGCGCAATCGTACGAGCAAAATAAAATCAATATTTTTTAAAAAACCTTACTGAATGTCGTTTAATTTTAAATCAAGTACACAAGTCAATTACTAGAGTACTACGTTACGTTATGGTCAGGTGGAGGTGATGCCATTAGAAGAAATTATATTGTTTTCTTTCTTGTAATCACACTGTTTTGTTTGAACACGTGGACATCGTCTCACTTTTAGCACTAGTGCTAAAAATGAACTTTTAAGTCGCTCTATATGCCCTAAAAGAAAACGTTTTTACTAGTGTGTCTAAAAATTATACTTCATGTTTTTGATTTTTTCTTATGAGAACACGGTATTACAGAAAGCACTCAACCACGCATGACCGTTAACGCTTGATAACAGACTTCGTCTATACTCATAAATTCAATGACGCGAAACCGATATCGACATCACAAAAAGTACCTGCCGGAAGCACCACGCTAAACTAGTATGTAAATGACATCAAAAATTACATTAGGGGGTCGGGGAAGAAGCTAATATACGAAGAGAAAGACTCACGCTTACCAGCACTAGATGCGTTAAATTGTTTCACACAAGTTAATTAATTTCAAATGACCATCCGTCTCTCCGGGAGTAAGCAACTTTCGCGGTTTAACCTTTAGTATATCGAACCATTACACCCAACTTTGAGATTCAAACTCGATCGAAGCCGTGCATTTTTACGGGCGGAAAAATTCCGCCTTTCTTTGGAGGGGAAGTATAGCCGGCTGTCCCATGTCGTAGATTTACTGCTTGTAAAAGATCAAGCCTAAAAGAAGCCTCTGAGCTAAATTCAAATCGCATGTTTCATCGCCCGACGGATACCTTCTTTCGCTAGTAGATGGCGGAAGGAACGTAGAGAAATTTGCGAGCACAGGCGAAAGAGCAGGCCCGATGGCCTCGCCACATAAAATAACACATCATTTAAATGAACTGAAGAGAGATATGCAGGCATCATTTCTTGGAATTATGGAACCGTCAACTGCAGGATAAACTATCCATAAGTGCTTCACTCGATAACACTGTACGCAGGATATCGGGGAACTCGAGTTCTATTTTATGTAATTTTCACCATTAAAAATGCACTATTTCCGAAGCATATTTCTTCACTCAAAGCTGGCGATTCTTGAAACGTGCCTCTATCTTGCGTCCGCCAGCAGTGCAGCGAGGAGCTTGAAAGCACGCCGAGGTGAAGGCGAGTCCCCTGCAAAGCGCGTATAATTTCAAGTGACCCTGAGCGGTACATGATGCTCGCCGTCCAGGCAGCATGTACCGCAGCAGCAGCGGCGGGCGCTGGCTCGGGCGACGTGCTGCGTGCGCAGGCGGCGGCGACGGGGGCGGAGGGTGCGGAAGAACGGGGGCAGTGACGGGGACGGGGCGAAGGAGGAACAGGCGGCGGCGGCGGCGACGGGGCCCAAGGTGAAGGGGAGGTGGTAGGGGTGACGAAGTATTTATTAAGGGTTTCCGCGCGCGAGCTTCAATGTTCTTTGGTCCTTACGTTTAGTGCTCCTCACTGGACCGTGAGATCCAGCCTATGTAAATGTCAGCTTGATGTTTCCCACCACGAGGTATCTCCCGTCAGCGCGGCACCCCCCCCCCAGGGACAAGCTCGAAGCTTCCGACCGGTCTCCCGCCGGCATGTCTGGAAATTGTGTGTGTGTGAGAGAGACGGAGAGAGACGGAGAGAGGGGGGAGGAGAGAGGGAGAGGGGGGAGGAGAGAGGGAGATGGAGGAGGAGAGAGGGAGAGGGGGAGGAGAGAGGGAGAGGGGGAGGAGAGAGGGAGAGAGGGGGAGGAGAGAGGGAGAGAGAGAGAGGGATGGAGAGAGTGACGAAGGGAGAGAGGGAGGGAGAGGGGGAGAGAAGAAGGGTGAGAAAGGAAATATCTTGTACAGCCCATAGCCCGTATGTCAAGAGTATAGCTCCGCCATTCGCCTGGCATTGATAAAAGAAACCACGAGAAACTACCGATGAAAGCAGCCTGTTGCTACAATTTTCTTCGTGCCAGCGGCTGAATGCTACTTTGCTTTTCAAAGTTGTTAGAAATCCTCCACCGTGGGGCCTGGAAGCCGAGGACCTCCCAGTCAATGCCGCTCTATTGATTGAGATTCCAGGCGCATCAACTACCGACGTTATTCGTCCCGTAAGTGCATGATTTTTCCATCGAGAGGTGGCGGTGATTTTCCCCCGCTGGATAGCGAGATCCGGCGACGACCTACCATCGACTAGCGGAGTTTCCCCAATCAGGTATCTCCCACCAGGGGGCACCGCCCCAGCTGTCCCGCGCAGTCCCCGACCAGTCTTCCAGCATGTGTGGTAGTGTAGTGCATGTTAGTGTAAGAGTGTGTGTGTGTGTGTGTGTGTGTAAGGGGTGAGGATAGGACAAGGAAGAGGAAGGACAGATCGCGCGCGGTCCGTGGTCCGTTTGGTAGGGCACTACTCCAGCATTCGCCTGGTGTTGATCGGAGAAACCACGGAAAACTACCGATCAGAGCAGACGGTCGCTAGAATTCTCCTCCAGACAGCGACTGAATTCGACCTTAACTGACAAGCTAGTGTCGAAAATCCTGCCGCCGTGGGGACTCGAACCTAGGACCTCCGGGTCAGAGGCACTGCAGTGCCATCAGATGACGCCCTGAGCCACCGCTCCCGGTACGCCGCCCTCGAGCGCCCGCGCCGGTGTGGTGGGGAAGGGCTGCGACGGGGTCGCTGCGCAGAGTGGCGGCGGCGCCGCGGGGGGCGCGCAAAGCCCTAGGAATGCGCTTGCGCGGGATGCAGGTCGCCCGCCAGCCTCGACAGGGCGGAGGGGTGGGGGAGGGGCGGGGAGGGGGAAGAGCGCGGCGCGTGGGCGGCTGGCGGAGCGTTCGAAAGTTCAAAGGCCACCACGTTCAGCGCCACCCCCAGTCCTTGCCCCTGCACTACACAGCACGACGCGAAAGGGTTCCACAAAAATTAACACAATATTTTTTTAATACAAATACGCGTCGAAATTATATATTAAATGTGCATTTCATTTGAATACTATTAAAAATTTACATGTGTGTAATTTTAAAATTAAACATATTAATCTTTGGCAACGAGGTCGTGTTTGTCGTCATCGGAACGTATAAAAAATATCTTAAATAATACATACTTTAATAATATAAATATTGCCAAATGCCATTTTTGTGTTAAAAAGATTATTAAAACAGTCTACATAATAAAAATATTGATAATGGCAATTTTTAAAGTCTTTCAATTAAAATATATGAAAAAAACCCACATGGGGGGAAAAAACCCACATGTAGTGTCCAGCCGACAAAATGTTCTCCTACAAAGAAATTTTCATTTGCGTTAATAAAAAATTATTTGTTGACATATTATTATTTACAACCTTAAAAATTGATAAATTGAATGGCTTTCGTTAGAATAGAACTAAGTAAAAGCTATACATTTTGAATTTTCAGACGCTTCTCGGAGTTGAAGCCCCATGACCCACCTTCCCCTTGAGTGCGTCACTGAATGCATACAATAGTTATTACAAGAAATTCAATAGTAAAAATTATATTTTAAATACTGAAAACTGTCTCGGCCATTAAATTTTCTGAAGCCGCCCTTGTCTCTGAGGTAGACGTAATTTCGGCAAGGTTGGAATTTCTTCATTTCATTTTTCATTATATTTAAAATGTAAAATAAATAAATAAATTGATACTATTTTCAGTGCCATTACACAATGTGAAAACGTGGCACACAATGCACAGTCTTTTGGCAAAATAGAGCATAAATGAAGAGCTCATTTCCTTAGTCACGCATCTGGATTTCTGTTTGTTATCTAGTATTACGTATCAATATATTCTGAAGACTGTTCTTCAACATGCTACCACATGCTGCGTTAAACATGGCGCTCTCTTCCGTTAAACGATATCTGAAAGCCGTTGAAACCTAGCGTAAACTATAAAGCTGAAAGTGAATTCTTTTCCTTCCTGAAAAAATGTGTTTCATGGATATACGTCACTTTGGGAATAAGCTCTTCTATTGGAATTGGAAAATTCCGTTAAAAACAAGTTGTGACAATTGAATTCGTCTGGTTGCTAGCACACACAAAGGCAAAAGGTCAACAGAACAGACGTTAGAGAGTGATAAAACTTTACTACCATCACTGTGGCATTCAATTTCGGTTACGCACCGCACACTACCTCATTCCTCTTCTACGCGTTTCACAATTACAGTACTTCCCAAAACAAGACAAATTCGAGAATTAAATCAACTTATGTTTGAAGTTCGTTGAAGAAGGTTCGGAGTTGGAAGGGAGAATACAAAACTTTCTTACTTGGAAGCGTACCACATTATACTATTTTGTATTGCGTTATCATACAAAATAATGCGAGTTTGACCTACAGCAACGCTGCAAACATTTCGACAGGAATGTAGGGCGTTCGTCAGTTTTTAACCAGCGTGCGCCAATGCCACATGATGCCGGTCGACAGACTGTCCAGAACGTATAATAGGTCTTAATTATGTCTTATTTTACACGGGTTTACGGGCCCTTCAACTACTGAGGTCATTAGTGCCCATGAGTAATAATCAAATGACAGCAATAATGAAGAGGTGAATGATTCTTGAGAAATGGTGTAATGAGAGGCAAGAAAAAAGGGAAGAACCAAGAGAAACGAAAAGCATGTTGAGAACTCGCTCGACCAACAAAAAAATTCCACGTCGCTTTAACGGGGATTGAAAGGTTTTAGAAATATGATAGCATGCAACAGCATATCAAGACAAACTCTAGCAGAACTAGAAACAAAAATTAAACCTGCGCCATTTGTTAAACCTCTGTACCTCTCTCCGAACAAAAAAGAAAAAGAAGAGCCATTTGAGAAAATTTTGAAAATGATGATTGAGGCTTCATGTAAAGTACCCCCAAATATCAAAATATCATGCTGAAATGTTCAGGTCCTCGGGCTCGGCCTGATCAGGGAATATTAATTTTGAAGAAAATCGCCTGAACCGTTTAGGTGCATGCGTTGATTCCAGGCGGACGGATAAACAAACGTTTTCCTGTCAATCAATGTTTCGGTGTCAAAGACCTACAAAACATGGATTCTGACAAAACAACGTGTTAGAGGAAGGAGCTTATGGGAACAAGATTTACCCACTATTTCGTTACCAGGGCCCGGACTCAAAAGAGATTTTCTGCCGAAATATCGTTGATATCCTGAGCACGATTACAATACTTTCTCGTAGTATGCGCAAAGGTAAAAATCAGCACTTCCTAAATAACAAGGATTCATTAGTATGTGGTATCGTGTAGCAGCACATGAGCAACCTACGTTTAGTGGAGCCAAAGTCCAAAGGGCAACGCAGGTCACACTACTCGCACCGCAACGGGTGGGAGCGGCAGAGGAGCACGCGTCTTCATGAAGACATCGAGTTACCCTCTAGGGTGCGATTGGCCGAGAGGGTACGCCAAATATCGTCCTTCCTCCTAAAGTGCTTGATGTCAGCTTTCGGAAAAGGAATCATTTGTCCCTGCCAGAAACACTTTACACATGTAGCTGCTAACGGGTAATTCATGATTTCCAGCTATAGAAATATCGAACTCAATGAAACCAAATCACGGAATCCAACCACGAAACCCAAACCATGGAACCTAAGCCACGGAAGTCAAGCCATGGTATCCAAATCATGTAGTCCAAAACACGAAACCCAAACCACGACCCCTAGTCACGCAATTTATGTCTACGAAATTATATTTAAGGCATATACATGCAATTCTTTGAGTTTGATACTGTTTATAGTAAAAAAAAAACGTAGAGGGTCGATAAAGCAAATGCGGCCGTTGAAAGAAAGATGTTGGGAATTCCTGTATTAGACGACGTAATTTACTACACCTAGGAGCAAGAATTATTCGCTTTTTCGGTATCAAGGAAATAAAATGCGAGTGTTTCTAACGAAAAATTGCCACCTTTAGTGAAACAAAACATTTTCCCTGAGCTACATAAGTAGAACTGGAGAAAGTAACTAGTGCTACAACAGCATTTACCTTCTCACTGTTTTCTAACTTTTGTAATTTTCGAAGAGTTAAACGAGACCTGCGCCATTTTTACGTGTTCTTTTCCCAGTCCTAGGAAAAGTAATTAAAGAAAATATTTGGAGCCGTTTTTGAGATTTTTTTATAAATTACCTTCACTTTATACTTTCAGCAAAAATTACGCGAAAACTCCTCGTATTTTCAAAAAATTGTACATGACCTTATTTAAAGAACTATTTTTACAACAGATTTCATTAGAACAGAAAGCACTCGGTGATATTGAATCTTGTTTCATGTTCGGTAGATCCCTCGGTCTGACTTTTATGTCTGGTAACACACACGCCAACTCTAAAACCCACAGCCAACAAAAAACGAAGAGCGTCTCGTAAAGTCAGATGAGTCACAAGAAAGAACGAATATACTCTACTACTTTTAACATTACGATATTTCCATCTTTTAATAAAAATGGTCGATGAAAAAGATAAAAACTGTGTAAAAACAAGAAACTTTATTCGACGAGACAGATGTTCACAACCCAAATGTTTTATTGTGACACATTTGATTTATTACTCCTTTGTGATTTCTGGCAATAAAACGAGATAAATAGGAATCTGTCAAAAGTTAACTCATTTGAAGACCAGATATCTCCCACCGCCCCAGGTGGGACAAGTTCTAAGTTCCCAACCGGACTCCCGACAATATGGTTGTGTGGTGTGTGTAAGTTACGGGTGAGGATAGGACAATGATGAGGAAGGGAAGATCGTGCGTGCTCCGTGGCCAGTTTGCTAGGGTGCTGCTTCGGCATTCACCTCGTAGAAACCTCGGAAAACTGCCGATCAGAGGAGCCTGCCACTTGAATTCTCCTCCAGAGACAATGACTGAGTTCGACCCAGTTATGTAGCTGGCATCGAACGTCCTGCCACCGTCGGGACTCGAACCCCAGGAGCACCGCAGTGACATCAAGTGTGACACGTGTCCTGGTCAGAATAACTGCACTGACATCAAGTGTGGCGCTCGTGACGCAGAGCGAGGTCGCTTACCTTTCACCAAGGAGGTCCACTTTCGATTCCCAGACAATCTCGTATGAAATTTGTTCCAACAAAACGAATTTGCAGGCATCACAGGGGCTAGTCCAACCCTTATGAAGCATACTAAAACCCTACCCTAATTCCTTCCCAAAGCTGGCCGCTGGGTAGTGACACAGCACCTCGTGTGAGAGACGCGTACACGGAGATGGTACGTGGCGGTCCTCTTGACAACTGACAGGACGTACGGACGTAATAGTATTATTAACGGAGGATTACTCCACAAAAATACGTTCTACGCCAAGTTCTTGGTATATGAAGGAACGTTGACACGAAAAAAATGCCCTGAGCCACCTAAGCTGATAGATACTTAGTTTCACAGGTATTAATTGTTAGTCCCCATTTGTCCTATTCTACTCCGCGCTTTCTCAGCACGTAATTCAAGTCTGAAGTTCCCGTTGTCTCTTTTCCTCGGGACGCAACTTGAGTCTCGCGTTCCAGCGCGTGCATTGTCTCCCGAAGGGTAGCAGACCGCCAACGCGTTACACAACGTCGCTCCATAAAGATAGGGAGGGGAGGGGTCGGCGCGACCGGAAATGGACGAGAGAGAGAAGGCGAACGTATTGACTCGAGGTCCTCGAGAGAAAGATACTACCGCTGCGTCTTGACATGGACTCGCCGGCCACGTGAGCAGGCACGAAATGAACCCGGGAGCGAGGACGAAAATTCATAGACAAATTCTCGGATGTTTGACCTCGTGTATTTTGTCAAAGAATAGGAAAACCTTTATGTGACGTTTGGGGGAGAAGTACAATTTTCTCGCCTGGATTTTCAATCCTGTTTGGAGTGATCCAAACACGTTCGGAATGCAGAATGTCCACAGCGGTTTTTTCGCGTTTCCTTTTTTCTCCAAACATGCAAATGGGATAGCTCAGCGGCAGCAGTTGCATCTGAAACATCCCTGATAACGGATGGATCCATTAAGCACAAGACGCGCAACCTGGGCGGGTAGGTAAAAACCTCGCTTCTAGGGCTATCAGATCATCAAGGTTGGAAAGAAGTACACACCTTAAATTAAAGATTTTAAAAAGGGTACATTGCGTCTCTTGTCCCAAAATACAACCTATGATTTTACATTTTATTATTTTTATGTATTTCCAATAATGTATATTAATTCTTTATTCTCTATTTGGTTTTCTGAGGAGGGCTTTCAAACATGCACATTTAAAAAATCTTATTTTATTTGTAAACATATTCATGTAAGCGTCAATGTAAATAAACAGTTAATTCATATTGTAAAAGCAACTTGTCTTAATTTTTTTTCCTTTTTTGGGAATTCAAAGTACATTTTCAATGATGAAGCCTTTTGAAAATATGCTTTTATTATTATTTCACAGATGCAAATCACAAAATACAATTCAGAAAATATTCATCAAATCTGTATAAACTTCGAAGCTAAAGCAAAGTTTTGAAACAACGAAAAATGTATTGGGGAAATGAATGTAATAATTTTCAAGAAGTTATATATTATTTCAAAGTTGAAATGCTTGTAAAGAATTATGAAAAAGTAGAACAATAGAGTATACTATTGAAAAAAGATAATACAAAAGAGTACGTGTACTCTATTAAGAATACGTCTTGTTGCGTCTGAAGCCTATGACAGCTCCGGATTGTTACTGAAATACCGAAACAATTCCAAGGATGCGCATTCTGGAAGAACAGGTGGTAATATTGAACAAAGAATGAAGACTCATTTGTAGAAGAAATGCTTGTGATCGTGTAAACTGCAGCATTTCACCGGATGCGAAGTGATGTCAAACGGATGTTTACTGTACGATGGTAGCGACTTACCGAAAATAACAAACCAAACCAAAACACAAAGCAAAAGCTCCTGTGTGGGCACGGGGAACAGTAACCAAGAAAGGAGTATCTTCAAACTCGTAAGCTCAAATGGCTAAAGGACTTCAATTTTTCCTTTAAATGAGGCAATCAGATATGCATAAGAAACTAATTGTTTGTCGATTCATTTATATTTTGTAAAAAAAAAAGTTTTTAACATAAAAGTACATTTTTCTACTTTGCAATTGGGTTATTAAAATATATTTCATCAATACATCTTGGGGAATTATTCTTTAACAGAAATAAGAGTAATCTCTAGCCATTAAAATTTACATTTACGAGACAACAACATTAAGAGCTTTGAGCTACATCCATGAGTAAAGTATTATTGATGCTCAGTGAAAAGTAGTGCACATATTAAAACACAACAACGGTGCGTACATACACCGTTTCACAATTCTCACATCAACTCTACGATACCAATCTGCAAACTTCCATGCCGATGACAACTCAAGCCCTCATTATCATGATCGATTACTCCTTTTCTTGTGAAACTTTATCTCGTTTGTAGATGGAATGTTTGCGTTGGAGGCTACGCGAAATGTGAAATTCTACGTATCAATATCAGTAATACTGCATAATAAATTTCCCTGAACATTAATCGCACTCTCCTAAATTAAACGAAAACGGTGCTCTAGAGTATGGGGTCAAAACCTTACGTAAAGAAAGGACATCATTTTGGCCTTCGAAAATGAATGGCACAAAGCACTAATGCACAATTATTCAAAAATTGTCAGTCCGTACGACCAAAAATAATAATAATTCGCTTCGTCAGTTATCGAACTTTCGCAGTATCAGTTAACAATCAGCATTCAAAACATACATCCGCCCCGGAGTACCCCAAGGATCTCCCTCCCTCTCACCAACATTGTTCAACACATCGCGTATCCAACCTTCTGTATATGCCACCGTATGTGCGTATCTAACCTTCCGAAA
The DNA here is from genome assembly GCA_011170035.1 of Teleogryllus occipitalis. Classification (NCBI taxonomy): domain Eukaryota; kingdom Metazoa; phylum Arthropoda; class Insecta; order Orthoptera; family Gryllidae; genus Teleogryllus; species Teleogryllus occipitalis. The sequence goes on along the minus strand of BLKR01009456.1, from coordinate 99,844 downwards.
TTAAACAGCGTCCAAACAGCAGAATTTAATGACGACACGGGAATTTACTAAGCTGGTCATTCACTAATTGATATTAGAAAATCACTGTAAATAGGTCTCAACTTCTTAGACAGCTGAACAGCGAGTCTTAAAAGTCAGCTATGCTTAAGAACATCAATAAAAAGTTTCTCACTCCGACCATGCTCCCCCAACGCTTCAATCAACCCCATAAACTGGATACCCCACACATACCGATCAACTACCTCGCCCTTCACATGGACTCAAAGATAATGAACACAAATTTATAAAAAAAAAAGCAAGCCAGAAATAAATTACACCAATAAAAACCTTCTATCCACCGCTCCGTCTACCTTCCACACAAAACAGCAATACAATTTACAAAACGATCATAAGGTCCTTTTTACTTCTGAATGCAGGCCCAAACTGGATCAATGTTGCCAAAACAAATGTCAATACTATTCAATTATCCCAAATAACTTTTTTATAACAAACACCAACTGTCCTTGGTTCATCACACCCTACCTCAGGTCTCCACCCCACCTCTCCACCGAATTCTATCACACCCTACGTGAGGCTAGCCTCACCCCTATTTAACTCTTCAAAAATCTAATCTTGGGTAGATGCCGCGAATTAGTGAAATTTTGATGAACGCATAGTACATCTAATACCTTTTGAAACATGACTCCTTACAATAACGAAGGCATGTGCAGTATCTCCCTTCTCGTGAGTCTCGCTCGCGCTTAACGGTCGTGGAGTGCGCACAGATATAGTTGACTCCAGTTATAGTAAACTTCTGGGGACTAACGTCTCTGGTTCACTATATCCGATGATGTCAAAGTTAAATAGAATTTCTCCACAATGATGAATTTTATTACTATAGATACAGCAAAATACATTTGCTGTATCTCTTTACTAATATTTACGCATACTGAAAATTTCAATATCTTTATTTGACCTTAAAAACATAATTACTTTCAGTTTGTTTCGTACACTTTTCATTAGAATTTCTCTACTTCCTTCTCGAGTTCGTGCTCTCTCCATACTTGTTTCTGCATGGTCCACTGTCTAAGTATCGTAACGCAGTCTTGACACCTTTCCATGCCTCTTGCACAGTTTGAACACCGTTCCTGCCAGCCGCCATCTCCACCTCAGGGGAGAGTTCTTGGATTATGTCCTTTGGCCGGCGATATTTGTTCCAAGCTGCCTAGGGTTGGAATTTGTGGCACTGAGGAGATATTTTTTTCCGGAAGGGAATTAATTTCCAGGATGTATTTCCAACGTTCACTATAGCCGAGGTTCAGAATTCACTCTATCCCAATCTCCTTGTGCTTATTTGAAATGCAGATGAAACGGGACCAGGGACTTAAGCTCACTATAACCGGAGTCGACTGTATATCTCCAGCTACTTTTCTATAGCTACTAATACTACATGCACACTTTCTTGATATTCCACATGTGGAGAGGGGGGGTTCACGAGGGTTTTGCCTACGTCATGGTTTACAAGGGCGTACCAACTATAGATATGAACTTACCGCACCAAAGCATGGCACATGGAATACGAATACTTTGAAGGGACGAAGTGGATGTTGGCAGCATTGTAAACAGGCTCGCGCCGTTCCGGAGTTGGATTTAAGTAGTTCAACGTGCTACACAGCGCTGGGTATAGTCTAGGGAGCACGTGTTTCAAGAAAACTTTAGCGAGCAATACATCAAACGACATGGGCCAGCCGCAGGAGGTGTATTATTATAGGATCTAATGCACAGAAATAATGCAAATAAAGAATAACGTAATAGAAACGTAAACAAAAAATGTAAAAGTAAACAACTGGATTGCTACCCAGTATTTAGTATCCAATTTGTTATTCAGGGATGATGGTACCCAATTTGATCATCACAATTAGTGGACCTGAAATAATATAATAGTAGTTAAATAATGTCAACCAGTAATTTAAAGAATAACACAACCAAATTTACAACTAGGATTCATTCACGCATTACAAAATTTATTCACAAGTTACATTCGCAACAGACATTTCGAATACAGGAAAGTTTAAGGTTCAATTGGCGGCAGGACTTTGGTTATCAGCTAAATATTAGAAGTTGGTTCGAAGCCAAACTGAATGACAATCCTAGAGGTCGGCTGCCGTGATCGATCGTTTCTGCAGTTCTATTCGGTCAATTCCAGGTGAATGCGAGCCTACCCTAAACAAGAGGCCATGTACCACGCGCGATCCTGCATTCCCCCTCACGTCCTCATTCCCAACGTGGAGATGTTGGAACGATCCTTCATTCTCATGGGGCCGTTTCCCCAACTGAATCAAGAAAATCTCCAAGTGACGCATTGATTTGATTTATTTTGTGATTCCGGGCCCGTAAACTGTTTAGTCCACAAGCTCTACGGTCCTGACCGCTCTTCCGACATGCGTCGTAATGCAGTGCATGGAAGTGTAAGAGGAAAGGATAGGACAAGGATGGAAAGATCGCGCGCGGTCCGTAGCCCGCTTGTATTTCTCCGGCATTCGCCTAGTTTTGATGGGTGAGACCACGGAAAACTACCCATCAGAGCAGCCGTCCGCTAGGTCTCTCCTCCACTCAGCGGCTGAATTCGACCTCGCTACGTACTACTGAAAATATGTCACTGTCCAGACACTCAATTCTAGAACCTCCGACCTATCAGCGACGCTGCATATGCAGCGGTAATGTTACCACTAAGCCATCGTAGCCGTTACAAGTGTCGGAGATAAGGGATACAGCAACAAACTGTGTCCCGTTGTGCGATATTCGAAATAAAAGAAATAGTGTTATACTTTACGCAGAGCAAACCGTTCGTAAGAAAGTGCATGATCTGAGGAAGACAAGGATCTATACTTTTAATACTGAGGGGAAGATCATCAAATAACTGTACACAAAATAAAGAGAGATGTGGATCTTGATAGTTAAAATAACTCAATTATTTACTGACCAACGTTTACGCTGTGTATCACGCTTTTAACAGTCACAAAAGACATGAGGGCTATCTAATATAATCGAGTTATATTAGGATATATAATCGAGTAATTTTAACTTCACCTTACCTCAAGATCCACATCCCAATTTAAATTCACGAGGACAAGATACACAACAAAATAAATATTCGCAACGATAAAAATTCTTCCAATTCTTTCGTGTTTTTCTCTTTCCAAGAACATTATCGGCGCACTTGACAAATCCATTATCAAACACTTTGATATCTCGTTGAACACACTAATTCAATGGTCCTTCCTCTCAATTAGATCCCATAGGGGAGTCGCAATCCCCCTTGAGCGCGCTCCTGACGGGAGGGGAAGCGCCGAATGGAATAACACGGGGCGGTCGCAGACAACTGCACCGGGGGGGGGGGAGAAGGGTAGGGAGAACCGCAGGGCCAGGAACAGCGCAGGCAGTCGCTGAGAGTGGACGGCCCGGGTGACGCGAGGGTGGCAACAGGCTGGAAGGGGGTGGTAAAGGGAGAGAGTTCGGGTGGCGGTCGGAAAGGGAGCGGAGGGCGAGAGAGTGAGAGGAGGCGAGGATGAGGGCGTGTGGAGACAAAGGGAAAGTGGAGGTGGGGCTGGGTGGCACAAGGCGGGCAGGGATGAGGACGAGCGTGGACACGAGGCGGGGGCGAGAGGAGAGAGCGCTGGTAGCGACGGGGGCAGGGGAGGGGACGAAACGCGAGTGTGGCCGGTGAAGACAGCGTCGGCGACGGTGAGTGAGGATGAGAGTAGGGACGCGTGGCCAAGAAGGGCGTTGGGGAGGAGGCGCGAGCGCGGCCGGTGAGGGTCGTGACAGAGACGGTGAGCGCGGAGGACAACGGCGTGGAAAAGCGCAAGAGCGGGTCTGAGAACGAGAGTGGGGGCGCGAGGTCGGGAGCGGTGAGGCGATGAACGACCGAATGGGACGCGACTGGGGACACGAGCGGGGTCGCGAGTGGGGACGGGAGTGGGGACGCAAGTGGTGACACAAGTTGTGCCGGGAGCGGAGACGCGAGTGGGGCGGCGGGCGAACAGAGCGTAAGAAGACCCCCAAGGAAGAAGAACCTCGGCCTGACCTCGACCGCCGCAACTTGTAGCACTTCCCCCTCAGGGGCTGGCCCGGTCACCGCCGCCTTCTCACGCACCCCGGGGTAGTAGGCCTGGGCTGCACTTTCACTTCACTTTCACTCCCACTTGTTTACACCAAAGAGTTAACGAGTCTCGCATAGCACTGAGAATGGAGCTCCCATTTAACTCCCTATTACGAGAACCTGTGTACCACCAGGGTAAATCGACCTGCATCAACACTTCATTTTCAAAGAGTTTTCGTGCCGCTTTTTTCAGAGCACGAGCTAGAAGACACAAAAGCAGGCTACGTGTTTGTCAACATGCCGAACAAAAATACCTTCAAACGAAACTCAAAATAATATTGCGAGAAAGTGGGATGTTTAGGAAGAAATTCAATCGGGACCTGCTACAGTAAGGCAATACGAATTACCACCAACATGTCAACGTGAACAAACAAGATGAAAACTGAATAATACTGATAAAACAATCTATTACCAATGTGGGCCTGCATAATGCAAAATAAATAATATTTTATGGACCTAGCATTAAAAAATGCGTAACATACAAACAACTTAGAAATTCAATACAGATTTTTCAGCCTTTATGTGTAATAAATGTGGATTTAATCCAATGTTACATCTCATTATAGATTCGTTTCCTGTTTCTCTCCATCAACACCTTATAACGTACTGAACTAGTTTAGATACCTACGTGATTGGTTCACCGACAGCCAATTACGAGTAATAAATGTGTTTCGATTCCACTACAGTCATGGTATACCAACCAAAATGTGATTTTATGAAGTTCAGCTTGTTGCTTGTAATCATTTTGCTGATAACGGAAATGGAGGGAGAGAGCAGTAAATTAGAGAAACTGAATCAATAAAAACGACTGAAGCTGTGAAATCCCCGCAACTTGAAAAGTAAACAGATCGCAGCTAAGCAATATCGCCTGGCTTACTTGATCCACCGAGCAAGACCCAGTAACATTCCAAACCATGGTTCATTTCTCTAAATTCTTAAGTATATTTCCTAATGTATAGTCATTGATTTTTTCCTCTGACCAAACTCAAAATTCGCTTACTTTTCCAGATCTCCCCACTGCCCGCAAAGTCACGCAAAACTTTTCTGATATCACGTTCATAAAATACTCCGACCTCAATCGGAATAGAAATTATCTAATCCTCATGGTAAGCTCGCGAACTACCAGCACTTCGATGTCGACAGTATCACACGAACTTCTCCAAGAACACACACGTGGAGTTCTGGGGCAGTTTCTGGGCGTTACCAATTTACATTGGGAGAGAAGTCACCGACTATCTGGCTTATTAACCTGGATTTCAGGGATCGCGAGATTGGGGGAACCGGGTTGTAAATAAAATCACTTCAATTTTACTTGACTATCGATACAATTAATTCCCTTATATTTGTTTAAAAGATCACTGAAATAAATGCCCGGACAATGTCGAGGCAATCTACATTATTAATTTCGAAAGCGAGCAGAATGTGAAAGAATCTATGCAGCCTCCCGCTATGCGAGATGTCCTTAGTTTCGTTTGATACCCAGGAACTCGGTAAAAATACGAAAACAATTCAATAGATTCTATTTTGAGTGAAAAATGCAACTACTTTGTGTTATTGCGCCTAATCTCATACTGCGTGAAACGAATGGTTCTCATCATGGAGCTATGAATATATGGAGGTGCCGTTACCAACCTCTTCCGTGTTCAGCAACTGAAGTCAGTCCGCCATATTGGTGGTTCCAAAACACTTGTCAAACAAATACCTTCTGTTTCTACAGGCCTAACAATACGTCATTACTTCTCTTACGTGTAGTGGAAAAGCTGGGGAATTTGATGGAACTGCGAATTCCCGCAAACGTACACACGATAAAGAAGTTTTATCAAAATCGTGTTCTCGGAAACGAGCCGAACATAACCTGCTGTAATTGCTAGGCTGCCAAATGTCTCTTCGTACAGTTCTAAGCCATAATGCTTCCCGCTTTGGATCTGCAGGAAATCTTTAAGAAAAAAATCGCGAAAATTAACGAATAACTTACAAAGTTACTAAATGTTCCAAATTGCATGAAGTAGGTACTTGTGGGAAGTAATTTGCAGTTTTCTCGTACGGTTTGTACGGCTATTAATCACACAAGTAACCTTCACGAACTGTTACAAAAAGCTATCTATTCTGAACAATGATTTTAAATATTAAAAACGATGCCAAGCAACACAACTGAACACGAGCACAGCTACAAGCCACAGAGCACTCACACGCAGTTTGTCTGTGCTACAAGCTTTCTGAACTCACCAATATGGCGGTGGCGGCTTCAAGTTTGTGACGTCATGCCATCTCCCTATATTCATAGCTCCGTGGTTCTCATACTCAATCAGTCACTGTTTACGACACAGCTGACGACATGCGACAGCAGGGCTGCACGGAAGAGGCCACCCGTCATTAAACATACAGGGTTAATACACAGCGTAGGTAGGTATACAGAACGTTTACTAATTTTTTATCTGCTCTAAGACCGTTTTTCTATTCTTTCAGATATTCAAATAATCGTGGTAATTTAAGCAATTTGACCAACGGAAGTAGATTACTAAACAATACTGGAAGACAGAGAATGCTGAATAGATTCGACGGAAACTGACAGGAGAATTCAATACACCTCTACCATGTAGACTATCAAATTGCAGGTTGCGCAACTTTGATCCAACTGGTTCTATCTGTAATGCACCAAAGAGCGGTCGACCAGTGAGTGTTACCACCCACGAAAATGAAATGGCAGTTGCTCAGTCGCATATCCAAAGCTCAAAAAAAATCCAAAAGAGAGCCTGTGTAAATTCTAAGAACTTGAGACATTGCACTTAATTGCAATTTGTGTGTCATCCCTATTGTGACTTCATAAATCTATTTTCTAAAATAAGTTTTTTTCTTGGTGTATCATTATTGTTTCTTTATCAAACTATTTTCTTTAATAATAAATAATACATACTGTACACCTACTTATTCACCCCCCGTCATGCTATTCAAGTGTTTGCCTTATGGAACAGCAAATATGTGATTGTCTTGGTATGTAAAGAATTGTTGTATCGTGTATCCGTATAAACTGTTTTATACTATTGCCGTGTTCTCATATAAAGCAGTATTATACGACAGTATTTTATTTGCCGTCCTTGAGCAGTGCGCGTGCTGCTTTTCGGAAAATCATTTTATGTGGTTTTGTTCAACTGCATCGAAAGTTCTAGTTGTTCATTAGCACAGTCGTGGTTTCCTTATTTTTTCTTCAAATTTTGCTTCATTTTCAACGAGATTTAACAATAGTTTTTATGAAGCTTTATATTTCAATTCGTAGATGGTAAAACAAGGAATTTCGTCTCACAAACAAACAACTTGAAACGAATTTTACGCAAGTGGGAAATAGGGAAGAAATTACATTTCAATGAGAGACATATGAGAACTAGGCACTCATTTTTTAAATTACCTCTCTCTGTCAGTCCTATTCAAAGCACAATCATAACCCGGAAATAACTCCCTTTGTACCCTGAAAAGAACTTTGAGCTTTGCAGATCGGTTAAATACTCTACAGCAAGATAAAATCCTCTCAGCTACTTCACAAGACCGTTTCGTCGGTTCCTTAGATAACAGACTTTAAGGCAGTCTCCACTATTCAGTTTCAAACAGGGGGTAAATTGTATAGAGAGAACAATTTCTATTTCCTATTAAACTAGCACACCTTTAGAAACTCTGTCGCCTACTTAGAAATGTCATAAATTTACCATAACGCACAAGGAAGTGAAAACTCAACATTTAACTATGTTCAAAAGTTCATTCCATTATATATTTCGAACATAAATATAGAATTTTTTGTATCACCTACTCCTCGTTTGTCTCTCTGGTCTTATGGTCATCGTTGCAGGTATTTAGTAGTTTTATGTTAAAACTTCAGTCATTTCTTACAGGATTAATGATGCTATAGGAGTGTTTACAACTATTACAAAACCTTTAAAAAAATTGTTTACGAATGAAATAGCATTGTGCTTATTGTAAACTTTGTAAAAAATGGAGGTTTCAATAGTTCTTTCCGGTTTTTTTTTTGTGAAGTGTTTAGGCACTGTCTAGGAAATGATTTGCAAGTAGGTAAACATTTTTATGTATTTGAATAATATTTAATTCTGCGTTCGAAAGTGGTCTTCATTTCACAAGAAGCTTGCGGACAAAAGTCTGAAACGGTCAGCTTTGCAAGTGGTTGCGAGTCAAAAGGATGTGTAAGCTTTGCTCACCACTTCAAAAAAAGTGAACGCGCATGGAAACATGAACCCTTGTGCACAACGCAACCCTGCATGCATTCTTTCATGTTCACGCACACCACGAACACAACTGCCCAAAAGTACACAACCTTTACTTTCTCGCATTATTTGTAACTTGCAATTTTCGAAAATTTAGAGAGTTCAATGAAAATCGAGCTTACGCCATTTTTATCATATCGCCAAAATCGATGATCATGGCCGTTTTCTTGAGCTTGTTTAGAACTATTATATCAGGCCTATTGTTCGAAATTGTGGTATCTGTAATAATGCTTCTAACACACTATAGTTTCCATTCTTCACTTTCCAAGACTGTAGAAGGATGGTATTTGTAATATGGGATATTACAGGACCCAAATCCACATTTTCTTCCATCCAAAACCGTCCATGAATTATTTTACCCACATTATAGTGCCTAACGTTAGAGCGGGTGGAAGCCAACACACAACTGGCAAGAATGTGCTGGATGTTTCCATGCTTCTCCATTCATCCTTTATTATGGAGGCATCTCTTATTTATTATTATTATTATTATTATTATTATTATTATTATTATTATTATTATTATTATTATTATTATTATGCCCAGACAAGAGAGAACAGGTTTTTTTTTCTTTTTAAAACCATTATCTTCAGTAGTAGGTGAATTTACATAATGTTCAATACGATTTAATATTCATGAACATTAATGATTATTTATAAGCGAACTACAAGAAATTTACCTTCCCTGCAGTGTACTAGTAGTGTTCAATTACAGTACTGTAAATAGTAATAAATGTTCAAAATAGCCAGCCAGAAATCGAAAATCGCACGTTATTGCCACGCCACCCTCTATTCGCATCAATCCCACAGCAGAGCAAACACAAGACTCGGGTCTTTGTGCTCCGGTTGCGTTTCCCCTCCCTCTCTGTCCGGGGCGGCGTTTTCAATACCCACGGAGGGAACGCACCTTTTACGACGTAGCCGCGTGTGCGTAGGGACGAGGGGGAAATCAGGCACTCAGGTGGGTGGGTAGATAGGTAAGTAGGTGGGTGGGTGGGTGGGCAAATGGGTACGTAGGTAAATGGGTGGGTCAATGTGTACCTACACATTGGTGGATAGATAAAAAAACGAATATAATCATCCATAACGCATGCATAAAACTATAAACGAAAAACAATGCAAATACAAAACAAAGCGACAATAAAATATATTCTCCATTTGCTAGCATTGGCATACATCACAATCGCACACAAAGAGTGTGGTACATACTGGACAGAACTGAATGAATTTGTTCGAATGTTACATATCAGCATTTCATACATATAACTACATTTTAAAAAATTATATTTCCCAATAGCACCCAAATAAATCCAAAAAACAAAGAAACATCCACTAAGTCTTGTCTTTTTTTCTTTTCAGTTGTGTGTCAACCCTGGGCAGTGGGCACACACTGGGAATAAGGATGTGTGTGGAATTCCGCAAACTGGGCGAAAATAAGGCGTTGACTTGCGAAAAGAAAATGCATTTTGCGAGATTCCGCCCATTGGCCGGAATCAGTTGTTTCGTGGGAGAATTTGGGCGATGCTATGCTTTTTTGCTTAAATCATCAACAGTACCCACCCTTTCCTAAAAATTGTACAAATATTGCTGGCGTTTGAAAGATAAATCCTAGACACAAGAATTTTAGTTTTGAACATCTTGTAAATGTGCAGCTACTTTGAGATGTCAGTGCCCTCTTCTTTATTTTTAATTATACAGGCAAGCAATCGTGCCCATCTTGTATTAAAAATTGTACAAGTATGAGCCATCGACAACAAAACAACAATTTTCAAAATTAAAACATAGATGTTAATAATGCATCGACCAAAGCCCTCTTTTTAAAACTCGAGGTTTTAAAGCTGGTTCAAGAACCTCTTATTCAATTCGTGCGCAACAAAATTAATTTTGACAGTGGCGGTGTATATCAATTGATAATTGAAGTTTAACTGAAAACAAAGTTAAAAAACGCCTCTCCATGGGGCGAAAAGCGAGAAGAGACGAAGGAAATACCAGGGCCTCAGCATGATCTCGAACAAGGGTCGGCCAAGTCTGTTCGATTAAGGTTAGTGCAAAACGCTTTCGCGTGTAAACTGACAGTGAAACCATCAGTTATTATTTCATATTTTAAAATTGTGATTATGAGAATTTTTCATTCGCATACAAAATCGAAAACGTACACAACACCGACTTCAATACATCAATGTTTAAAACATCCTTGTTTTGAAAATATCGGCATCGATGTCGACTCGCGTCTCCTACACGGCGCGAGCCGGAGGCCGGCAAGCCGTCCGCCGGGCGACCCAGCCTGCCTGGCTGGCTGGCCGCCTGCGTAGGCCCGGAGATGCGGTTGCCATGGCGACCGGGCCGCAGCCAGTTTCGCTGCTTGTCGCCACGGCAACAGGGCGGACGGAGGCGGTCCCGAGTTGAGCAAGCAAAAGCAGCCGCGTCCGTCCGTCCCACCCGCTGCCGAATACGACACGCACGCACTCGCACACACACGCAAGCACACCTTTCCGCGTCCTCGCCCGTCTCCGATCACACCGCCCCTCGGTACCCCATTTCCACACAGATTTCCTACCTCGATCGCATACTGCTTTGTGCAACTGAACACCGAGACTTGGCTCAATCATGCAGTTTCGATTCTCCAACTCCGACTTTCTTATATACCCAGGCTCATCGAACCGTGTTATTTGTGAAACCCGTGATTTCTATTTCATACTCTCGCATAAAATTATGTAGACAGATTTTGTTTCCATCGAGCGGGTCTCGCGACGCGAAGATTAGGCAAAAACCGGAGTGAGTGTGCTACTTTAAAAATCCGCCAGAAGTTTCAGGTCAGCAGCGATTCACTTTCTTTCACTTTCAGCAGCCACGTTACACAGTCCCCAAATTCCGCAGTGACCTCTAGGATCTTGCATGCGTGAACATTGCTCGTTCGGTGATCAGCCTTATCATGCCAGTTACGTAAGGCGTGACGAGTCCTACCGTCGTTCAACTCGAGTTATTTTTTGCAGTCTTTTTTCGAAGCGTTTAACACGTGAGAACCTAAATTTCCTGGATTGTTTTATAGGGTCGCGCACAATTCTGTCACAGATGGTGGAATTTTCTGCACAAAACATCCGCTATACATAGTTTTTAACCATGATGTGATCTCCAAATCATGATCGTATCCACGTACAATATATACACACACGGTCACTCATTCGACTAATCAGTTCCCTGATTTTTTACTACAAGAACTTGAATGGACTGCATGAAGAATCTTAAGATAAGAACAGTCTCGTATGTACGGGCGAGAATCTAAAGCAATAAAAAATAAAATAATTACCTTAGAGTAATATTTTTATTTGCATTCCATACGAAGACTTGGTTCTTTACCTCGTGGCTTCGCTAATGAATTGCTCTTATTTTTATAGTATCTCAAATGCTGTTCAAAAATATTCTACGAGCGTAAAACGACATGCGGCATTTACTAACGTGTTAATGTCATGCGATGGGCTAAATCCGTCTGCATTCGTCGCCAAATTTGGACTTGGAACGCTCTGGGGTCCACCAGCTGTGCTAGCAAGGCGTAAGAGAGATGTTGTTCTCCCAGGTTCGCAGACGAAATCTGAACGCGACAACATAACAACACTTCCTGAGAACATGTACCTAGGGTCTTAGGTCACACAATATCGTTCAGCTTTACCGAAAATGCCGACATAGTAATATGGGTCAAATTTCAGCCATGACACGCTAAGATGAATCAGGCCGAAAGTACACGCCGTGCTGATAGTGACAATTTAGCAAGAATCTGGATATAACACTGCCTAATTATTTTACTACAACACACAATAATATCCACCATGCAAACACTCGCGGAACAATTGAATGTTTATCTTACCTTCACGTAGTAAACAATTAAAGACCTCGAACACACACACGTAACATCACTACACGACGAAGAGCAACAACACCCAAAACATATGAAGAGCTTAATCCACGCTGCAACACTGTTTACTGTTACCTCCGGGAACCGAGAACCGGAAATGAGATTGGCAAGCTCGACATAAGTATCGCTTTCTTGACTACTTCATTAAAGCACGACACATGAAACACGTCAAATGTATTTTTTAAATATTCATCATCTCTATTAAACCACGTAGAGCTTTCATTTTGCTTTTAAAACATAATCCGCTTGCAATTGCTTTCATGACTTTGCAGGTTAACCAACTTCCTCGTGGAGTAACTACCAGCACTGATTTCTTCTTATTTCATTCTCACTGACAACTTAATGAATGTCCTTGATACCTAATATTACTGCACAATATTTTCTATAGTTTCTAATCACGTCAAGTATTCTTCACCTTTTTCTGGCAAGTTTTCTAACGATGTTCCAAATGACCGTCTCATTGGCGCCAAACACGAAAAGTCAATATGCACGGTGAAATTCGTTGAAATAAAAAAACGTAATATAATAAAGCAGAGCTAATACAGGGCATTAGGATTTCAATCATAGCGTAAGTATTCAGAAAAATTGCCATACATGTATAAATTATATTTAAATAGTCATTCTGTGGAACTCATGAGTGAAAAAACTCAAATACAAATCTTTAGAAAATCATTCAAAGGTCTCAGAAACATATATGTTAATTAATTTCCTTTACCCAATGGAGTAACAGAAACTTTTTCAAGTAATTACAATGGCAAACAAAAAGTGTAAGTCTTTGAACATACAACTTCAGTTTATTAAGACATGTTTATGTAAACAGTGGGAATTTTCTTATTCTATAATTGAGGAGGTCAATGTAGGGTGTGTTTAAGGGAGATCATGATGTTAGATTCTCCAACTCTTTATATCATTTTAATCAGCCCAAACGCAGTAAATATTTTTCAAAAAAATCTTGTTCTTTTACTGGTTGCAAATTGCTGGAAAGATGAATATTTAAAGAAAAAATCTGTTGAAACCCAAGATATGCTGCACAATCAGCTTTGCAAAAACTCTTTAAGTGTAGCAAGCTGTTCTTCCTGGACTTGTGCAGTGCAGCCACTCATCGCATAGATGTTATGATTAAAAGAAGTAATATATGGAGATACAGAGATGAAATAGGGTACTTTATTTTCACTTCTATTTTGTCTTATTTATTTTATTTTAGGTTGTTCTGCAACAACATGATAAATAGCAATCTCACACTAAACATTTTTATTACTGTTCTGTAAAAGACAATAAAACACTCTGCACCTATTGTATATGTCCAAACACAGTCAAAGTTTTTAAAACAAAATGATTTGATCTATTAGTGATTGAAATATTGGAATGAATATTTTTGCATTGTAAGCTTCTTTTTAGAATGTTTTATTTTTAAATTGGTTGGAGTTGAATATTTTCATAAAAAATATTATATAAGACTTCACAAATTCATATAGGACAAGAGGTGTCTTTGGGATATTTAGAGACAAATTAGATATTGAGAGACATCTTAATTTACAACAAAAATAATATTCCTCGTGAAATTGGACTAAAAGTTCAAATATTTTCTGCAACTCAATTAGAGGTGGTGGTCTGAAATAATACATGCAGGTGTAACAACCAAAAATTATTTTATTTTTTTAATTAAAATAAAAGAGCATAAATGAATGTAAGATTCAGAGGTTAGGAATTCAAATGATTTCAAAGTACAGAAAACTGTTCCGCTCAAAGAAAAAATGTAATTTCTTTAAATAATATTTCTTTAAATAATCGAATTCAATAAGTCCAAGATTGATACAATAAAATGCATTGGTATTTGTATATAAGTACAGCACAAGTTTTACCTGACAAAATTTCTTCTTTTATGACAAACATTCACATTAACTCAAAAGCATCATAGCTAGAACATATGTTTGTAAAGGCAAAAGCATAGGTCCAATATAAGAGCCATGTCAGAAAGTTGTCCTTCTCTGTTGGAATCAGACAGTCAAATAAGGGCCATGACATAAAACATGATATGAAGGAGTAAAAAACAACAAAAAAGGTAGAAGGGAGACAACAAAAGAAAGAAACAAGCTGAAAGAAGGAAAAAGAACCAAACTAGACATTACGTTTAAAGTACATTGGAATATAATTTAATTTTGGAAAACACATTGTAATGTGCATTCATGAAAATATTGGATTCCACATTCATTTTCAGAGTCAAATGCTTTTTAATATTGAATATCTCTGAAATCAAACAACAGTATTTTCTAGCTTCCAAATCCAAAATCAAAAGGCTTTGGAAATCAAAACCATTTAATGTACTCAGTCTGTGGCAGGAAACACAATTTAATTTGAAGTGGAAACTTTGATATTATCCTTGTGATCCTTCACTTTCTTCTTGAAGCAACTTTTGGTTTATACACATTATTGGTTAGTCTAGATAAAGATCAGAGTAAACAGTATCCTTTTACTAAAAGAGGAACAGAACCTTTCTCATTCACAATAACTCTTTTTTCATTAATCAAAATGTTTCTAGTTTTAATATTTCATCAATTACATTTCTTCTAAATTTATTCAATATCTTCGAAATATAAGAACATGGAATAGTTTTATGTTGTTTCTAAATACCATCATTCAAGACATTTAATGATCGTTCATTTGTAGATCTTCAATTTACTTGATTCATCATGGCTGATCTCTTTTTTATGAATTTATTAGGGTACTCTAATAATTATTTTCTTTGAGAATTTCGCTTACTTCATTTAAATTGGAACTCTGGTTAAAAGGGTCAAAAAGTTTAGTAGCCTGACCAATCCTGCCACAAAACCATGGCTACCTTCTATTGAATGGGATGGACAGATAATTCAAAGTTCTCTCCGAAGAACTTTTCTTAACTAAATCAGATAAAATGTTATTCCTTTCTAAGGTTACATTAAGATCAAGGAAATTGATAAGAGTATTTAACAGATTTCTTTCTCTATGTAAAATTATGAAGTAGGCTCATACAAATTGTAACAAAGTCTATAAGAAGTCCTTATAGACTTTGCTGTAATTGGTTAGAAGCTGTTGGATTTTGCCCCTATGTAACCATGATTAAAATGTCATCTATGTATCTTTTATAAAAGAATAGATTTCTCTTTGATCGACTGAATTCTTCCAATTTTCTCACCACATATTGGAAAATAAGGAACTCATCAAACCACTTTTGTGTACCAGTCAGTTGCTTGTAAATGACATTATCAAAGGTAAATGTTATTTAATAAGCATTTGACCACAAACAAAATTCCTTCAAGTGGAACAAGAAACCTCATAGATTTTCTGAAACATTCTTCCAAACCTTCCATTGTAAGTGGATGGAGAATACTAGGAAACATTGCCACATCAAGTGAAATGATATCATGGTCTGGAGGTATAACTAGAGATTTCAGAATTCTTAAAGGTTCAAAACCATTGTTTTCTTTTGTTAGTCTCACTCCCTCCAACCCTCCTGTGTTCATTTTTGCTCCTTCCCACCACATTTTATGACACAGTCCTTCATTTCACTGATTCCAACAGACGAGGTTATCTTCAGAGGTGGGATTTCGGAACTTTTATTGGAGGTGCAAATTTGGGCGCTATTATAAACATGTAAATATTTGTTTATATTAATGCTTTAAGTTAATTGTGCTGCTATTGTACATTTTCAATTATGTTAATTATTGATTAATTATTATCGAAGGTTATTAATTAAATTAATTGAACACACAGGTGACAATCATCATTCTTACTTGAATGGTCTGAAATGTTAATTGATGCATTTTTCTCAGTGAAACATATATCGAAATATTGAAAGTGGTTATTATTTATTATGATCTCAAATCTTTATATATAATTCTAGGATACATATTTAAAATCTACATTAATAAATTCTTTGAATTAAAATGCAGTCTTGAGTATTTGGCAAGATCTTGAGTATTTAGTTTTATTTATATCTATAGTCTATAATTAACGGGAAATACTTTTTCTTTCTAAGACTTAATTTGAGTGTTATGACCAATGATTTTAGGCCTGAAACTGTTTAATTTCTAAGTAAATAAGGTTTAGAAGCAAAATATAATTGAAAGAGGATTTATTAATAAGGGATATTCACAGTAATGCTGAAAATTATCCCGCATGCTTTATAATGCTGGACTAAAGTTCACCAATTTATTAATTATATATTTGCTCAGATTAATAAAATTATTGTTCACTTAATTATTTAATTTCTTCTCAACATCCAGAAACAAGTAAATCTTTTACAATTTATATATATATTTGATGATCAATGAAATGAAATGCCTATTAAACATTTTCTTTTTTTTTTTTTTTTTAGTTTGCCCGTCCCAAGATTGGGGGGGGGGGGTGCCCCCTTTGAATCCCATATCTAGTTGTCTTCCTGACATGGATCGTTCAGTGGGTCTATGATTTTACTTTTACAAAACATATTCTAATCATGATGCCTTTTGAGCTAATATGAATGTTTGTCATAAGAATGTTTGCCTTTTTGTCGGAATTATGACTTGTGTTTTGTGCACTAATGCAATAAACCACAAACAAACCCAAATTACCTTTTGAGAAGGTCTTCCTTGTTTCTGAACTCACACTTGAAATGAGAAAAAGTTCGCTAAACACAAAATTAAGTCAATGTTGCATACTTCATACATGCGTTTTTTCTCAGTCATCAAGGCAATTCTCCAGATTTTTCTTCTCCTAAAAAACTTCATGTATGCCTTTCATCTTTGTGTAACCAGGATTATGTTGAAGTTTCAAGATTTTTGATGAGAACACTACCTAGTCCCTGATACTTCTTTTCTTGAAGCAGCATCAATGATTTTCATTGCTTCATTTAGTGGAAGGCATGCACGCATCTTCTCATTTTTCAATAGTAGCAATAAAGCCTGGAAGGTTAGATGCTGCATCTAAACCACCATAAAATTCCATTCAAACCACATGAAGAAATTAATTTTCCTAAGCCAACTTTTTTTTCTCCGTACAATTTAGCCTCTTTTAAGATCATAGCTGATTTTACCTTTTTTCAGTATCTAAAGAATTCATGTATTTGCTCAAAAATATTTGAAATGGACACACAAATAAAAATAGCACATTACAAAACAAGGACTAAGATAGGTTAAAACGTAAGAAGTCAGCCCCTAGTCATTACCTTAAGAAACACAATAAGTAACAATTTCAACCATTAGCCAATCCCTTTTTCCCTAGCCCCTGAAAAGCTACATAATTCCACAAAAAGAGAATACACAATTTTAAAATTAAAATGACTACAGTGATTCATTGAAAATAAGATTTAAGGAATGAAAAGGAAATGGAAGGGAAAAGGAAGGAAGTTAAGGAAGAATACTAGATGAACTTAACATGAAATGTCTGGACAATGGGAGAAGGATATTAAAACGAGTGATTCACAGCAGTAGAGATCTGTATTAGCAATGTTGTTTTACAAATACATGTGTGAATATAATATTTAATATTTTATGTTATTGTCATTCGTGAGGTCAACCAAACCCTGAGGTGCAGCAACCAATTAGTAATACCAATATCCGACAATATTTATACACTATGCAATTTCTATTTGTAGACATCTCTTTTGGAATATATATGATATCAATGTTTAGAAATACAATTTTGTTGGTATTTCAGAACATACAAGATTAAAAAATATATTTAAGAAAAATATCCTGCAATTTCATACAAATATATTTACAAGTTGTTCTACCATATATATATACACACATTTTGCATAAACTCATTGAGCAACAGAGAAACTAAGTCTTATAAAGTCTTTTATAAAATCTTAACTACTACTGTCAATGTGTACATTTAACACAAAGTACAGGGCATTTAAATCAGTTTAGAGAAAATGTAGAGAAGTTTAAAATACCTCAAGAGAGATTTACAGTAGGGGGCCATCAATTGAAATAGTCAGAATAGAAGTGTGTCACTTTTGAATTATTCACTTGAAAGCTTTCAATAGTAAATTCATTAGTACATATTTTATAAAAAGGAACACTTGCTGGAAAAAGTTACATATAAATTTCACTACACGTAAAGAAAGCCAAATATACTCAATATTTTATATAGATCCCTGCAATATCCCTCAATGCAACACATTCTAAGTAAGAACAAGATTCATTTGGTACACAAGTCAATAATGAACACATTTTATGATGCAAAAACTACTGTCAGTTGTCTACACAAACTTTCTATTAAGATACAAAATAATGTATAAATATTGTCTTCTGGCTGACCATCAACTAAATGACAAGTTGCAGCAGGGTTGTCTGAACAGGACAATGTATTTGTGAGATTTCACCAGCAAGATAAGTTCTCAAAATAAGCAAAGCTTTCGTGCATCAATTTGCTGCAGAATTATTGCACTTATCAGGAAGCCTTGGGAGTAACTTGTTCATTTTGAGTAAAATTAAGTTTGCAGGCTTTTTCAAGGTGTCAAGGCATTTACTTATGAGTTCATAATGTTTTCCAGTCAAGAAGAAAACTGAGATTTTCAATTGGTTAGCTTGTTAAAGTGTCAATCCTATTTTAATTTTAATATATGATTGCAGTCATCTTGTCCACGTTTTAAGTGAACCTCAAATCATTGATTCTTTTACATGAAAACAGGTTTATTTCATTCAGAACTAGCAGTAACTTATGCATGGGTGTGGCACTAAATTGAATTCATAGCAGCATTTGTGTTCTTGAGAATCCGAAATTCCACATAGGGATCACTGCAACAATTGAATGTCACAAGGTAATTTACACTTTGCTGATTTGCTCAAAACCTGGCACAGTACTGTTCCTACACATGTCTATGAATGAATTTAATTAATTCTAAAACATAGCTGCAAAACTTTTTGAATTGGAGGACACAAATTTCCAAATACCAAATACCACTCTCATAATAAGCATGTTACAAATTTTTTTTCCCTTTACACTCCTTTCGTGCAAGTATTTGCTCCTTGCAAGTCCAGAAATTGTAAGTAACGATTTTATTTCAATATAACAAACTCTCAAGCTTCTCTGATAAGAACAATTTAACATTTTTATGCAATATTTCTGTATTTTCTTCATAATTACATGTCAATATTGTTAGATCAATGAAAGCAACAAATGGATTATTCTGAAGTTGCTTCACAATTGATATTGAATTTTTCTTTCATTTTAATTCCCAGTTATGCTCCAAAAGCATTTTTGTGCATATCACTCATACATACATGCAAATGTTTGGAAGCTTCCCATTCAAGAGATTAGGATATTGCTTCTACAATATTTTCTATCTTAACAGACCATCCAGACAAAATATTTCAGCAATAATGCCAAATCAAGAAAATCTTTGCAGTTCTTTAATCTCTTCATTTTACAAGTATGCACATTGTTTTTTAAGTTTTTACCATTTCATTTACATTTCTCTTTCAGCCACCTAGCCAAGAGACTGAACCAAATAATAAAATAACACAATTTTAAACTGGTAACATTAAGAAGTGAAAAAAAACTCGGAATAATTCCTGTCCTTGTTACATAATGTGAAAGGAAGAAAGTACATTAAAGTGTTAAAATACAAGGAAAACTAGCACTGTGGAAAAACAAAGTGCATCATTATCCTAATATTTTGAAAAATATAAAATATTGTACAGATATTAAGAATCTCAAAATTTGCTTAAGAATTCAGTTGTTCAATGTTGTTGCTTTCTCTTCACTGTATACAGATTCTATCACTAATACATACCCTTCAAATTTGTGTTAATCCATCATTTAATTCAGATAAAATTTCCAACACACTGAAATAACTTGAAAATACATGGTTACTATCAAGAATTGACCTCAAAACTACACCTTCGGAGATGACCATGCCATTAATTAAAGTGAAAATCTTTATCTTAAGGAAATCAATTTTTAAAATGAAAACTAAACAATATACAAAAAGAAATCAACAATTTGAACAGAAAAATTGTCTTTTCAATAATTTCAGGATTAGAATTATTTTGTATTCTGTTGTTTTTGTGTTTGTTTTGTTTTTATTACATTTAATGTCTATGTTTTTGTTATATTTTCTGGGGAAAGCACACTCTGTGTACCAATTCTTACCACTGTAGCACATATCCTTCAAATTTGAATTAAGCTACCATTAAATACAGATTTTAAAATCAAGTTTTAGCACTTGTAAGCATGCATGAGGATAGCATGTGTTTCTTTCATTGACCTGGAACAGAGTTCCCAGATATGTACTGAATTACAACCCTACCACATTACATGTAATAGTGAAGATTCCAATTCTTCACAACATATTAAAAGTGTAGTTTTGCTGGAGCTCAAAATTACCAATCAAATGATTCTATCGCTTAGCAGCAAGTGCTAATTTTAACGTCTAGTATCACAGTAATTACGATTTAATTATGGGTACTGAGAAAACAAAACAGATTAACTTACTAACTGTGCCCTTTTTTTAAGGTTTACCATCTCCACAAACCACAGTACCTCATTTATGAATCATTAAATACTCTATATATTTATGTATGGATACACATATAATTATTGTAAATCACACAAAAGACAGGATGCTCTTGCATTCAATTTTGAGTAAACCATTCTTTTATACACAGTGCAGCCTTGAGACAGCTTACCCGACTTAGCTGAAGAGGAAAGTACATAAAAGTTTAGAATTATATAATCATGTGAAAACAAAAGAAGAAAAATAAAAAAGTAAATAATATATTAACACTCAACTGAAATTTTTATTACAAACCAATAGATAAAAACAAAGATTTTAAATATACAACAATATAAAATATTAAAGCATTTACTTGGCTGTCTGGGAGATACCACGACCTAGACAAAAATGCCAGCATTTTGGCCGTCATGTTGCGACCTTCCTCAGGGTAAAATGTGTGGAGGACTGCAAGTAGATTTATATAGAACGAGGTTCCCATCCTCCTGGCTGGGAAGATCACAGCATGATGTCCCAAACACTGGCACCTGTGCGTAGGCCACAGCATCTCCTACACAGCCAAGTAGATACTGATTCCAGCCACAGACGTCTATGCTTTCCTAAAATTTTTAAGTTCTGACAAAGAATAAATTTGTTTCTTTGAAAACTTACTTTACCAGCTTCTGATCAATTAAGAATTTTTTTAGTCATGATAGCCAGTCATAACAAAGCCACAGAATGCATTAAAAATCTGTTACTTGGAAAAAAGAAATCATAATTATTAGACTGAAATTAATATCCTGAAGAAGGTAGGAATTGTAATTAAAAGTGAATATTCTAAATAAAGATATTACAAAAATAGACACATCCTGTCATAAAATATATCAATAATACTTGCATTTAAACACAAAATGGCAAAACTACCATGCTGCAACTGCAAAATGACTGTAACAAGACAGATTCACTCATGTATCTGAACTTTCAGTGAGCAAATCTAAAAAAAATACTTGATCATGCAACAAGCAAGTCTAGTTTCAGAGTATTTCCATTTCAAAACACCATTCCCATAAAACACACAACAAAGTCTGCTTGCAACACCCTGATTTCAAATAAAATAATTATTTCCACAAATTCTACAGCTGCAAGAACAAAGAAAAATAAGAAGACAATAATTTATCATTGTTTAATGTAACAAACTTTTATCTGTACTAATGTCATTATTGTAGACAATTAAACTATAGACAAAAGATGTAATTATTATTTAAAATTAATTAAAATTATGTTTATGTCAATTTTAGTTGTCTTCAAATATAAAAGTATCTATTTTTGAGGTCTTGGCCTTCATTTGGTTAATTTCCCCAACTGTGCAAATAAAAACTAAGCAGTCGATCTTACCTTCATTACTAATGTTTTGAAGAATTATAAAATTTGAATTTTTTAATTAATCGACTTTCCAAAATGTCTTCCAAAATTATTACTTTTCAAAATCTTGATAAGTTTGAAAATTAAAACTTCACGTACAAAACACACTTAGAATTAGAAAGAGTACAAATGTTACACAACAATGACAATTTATTAATTATTACATCTACTATAATTTCACTGTTAAAAAAACTTTCCATGAAACAAGTGTCAAATACTGAATTTTCTACCCTTGAAAACTACACAAAAATTAAGGAATGTATTGAGATAAATGTTGTGTACTCTGAAACACAAGTCACAATATTACACTAAATTCTTAAGCTATTGTTATGTGCACAATAATAACACGTCTATAATATTATAAATCTCTTTTTCTGGTTCCCTTGTACATTTTAAAATCACGACATTTGTTACAGAATTGTTTTCTTCGTGTTAGCTATTGGATCACATTGGTAATTTCCTGACTGTAGTTTTTCAATCTGAATTATTTTGGATTACAATTTGGCAAATATTGTCAGCTAAAAAATTGTGAACACCATGTGAATGATTTTTGAAGAAAGGCTACATTCAATAACACACAAATACTACAAAACTACTATCAATTACATCACTCCACTACATATTCTAAGACACTTATAACAGATGTAATAAATTCCATTATGGCAAAATGGCACATGATGGTAATGAATGAAAAAGAAAGTTGGTTAAGAAATAAGGTAATAACTCACCATTACTCTCTTCCCAACATTCTCATACATCTCATAAGTACAGACATGGAGAATTTGAAGATCTTATTCTAACAACATGCAAACCAACCCATTCATTACTGTACAAGTTATGAATGCTGAATAATTTCATGAAATACCATAGATTCCATTACAAAATGGTGATTACAGATACACATATATGCCTCATGAAGACAATGTGCTTGTGCAGTTCACAAAACATAACCCATACAGTCACTAGATCCACAATTATCCAGACACTGAAAGAAATATTTTAGAAAATGGAAAGAACTTTCTTTTTTCAATCAACTTATTGGTAATTACTTAAATTAACTTTTAGAATTTCAAATTATTCAGTTAACCAATCAGTATTTCTTTAAGAGGAATTGTTAAGAAGAATTCAGTACAGTAAACAGGGTACATACCAACTCTCAACAAATTACTATCATAAATTCCGTAGGAATTAAATTAGGCATTACATTTTCCATTATTATAATCTCATACAACAGCAATAATTGATCAACAATAACTCACTTCTGGATAATCACTGGATCTCTTAACTATAACTCTCAACTATGTCATTCTCACAATGTGTTTTCTGGTATCCTTTCTTCTGTTTCACTGATATTACAAATTATCTTAGCATTCAAGCCAAATAAATTTATATTTGATAAGTAAGACCAAATTACAATTTTAATTTTTTTGTTATATTGTGCCTCTTCATTAGCACTTTCGAGCTAAATCCCCTACATTGATGGTAACTATTGAAAAATTACTGCTTCAGTCTAAAAAACCACTAAGTGATAAAGCAGTCAGAAAGGCTTTTATGGACTACAATTATATTTATGAAGACTATTTTTATTTTTAAAAAAATGCAAAATGTAAAATGCAGTTATTAGGGCCCAAAGCAAAGTGGTTCTAGGTGCAAAAGAATATAACTGAATGTGGAATGATGTCTATATTATGAAAAATTAACGAAACAATCACCTATCCTAGAGAGGTTAAATTATTTAAAAAACAACAGACATAAACAAACAGAAGAGACAATAGTTAGCCATGCTTTTATTTTTTATTGTGTAATGATAATTTTTCCTTTGATTAAATAATTAATTTCTGGTGGATATTTCAGCTCCATTAGCTATCAGAAAACAAAGATCTTTCTAAATGGAACTTCTCCAGCTGTAACAAATGCTCTCTATCACATCTTTAGTAACTGCATAAACAAACAGCTCAGAATCGATTCAAGATCCAATCTAAAAACAGTCTTTGTTAAACTAGCACCACTCCTGTGCCGATTATTTTATCACAAACACAATACATAACTAACATAACATTTCTTTGCACTATTTAGAACAATGTGAATGTTATTTCTGCCCACTAAACCATGGCCAGAAACTCAGGTAGAAGTCAGTCTGACTTGCTTCCATAACACACTATAAGCATTTTTCTATGAAAATTCTCTTAAAACAGAAGAGCAGGATATTAAATTTTTTTCTCATTATATTACATTGTATGTAAAATATGTTCAATTCTTAGGAACAAACTCAGTTTAAGTCTTTAAAATTCCATTATGAAAAGAAACGAAGCAGTACCTTATGAATAACATCAATACAAAAATGTGATACTGCAATAAGAATAAAAATTATAATAATAAACTATCCTTCATCTGAAGACAATCTTTGGCCAAGAAGAAAGTATATTACATTAAATAATCACTGCACTTAGATGTGTATCCAGGCCATCAATGCCCTATTTTATATTAAACAACAATTAAAAAGCTTGGCAACTTTCATCTCACTGAAAAAATACTAAATATATGTTCTTCTCACTGAGATGAAGTGTTCCAAAGTCAACGACAGTTACCATATCTTTTTCATTTTTTGCCATCTGGCAAAGTACTTATTAAAGACTTCTCAGATACAAGAAAAAACTCAACAATGAACTTTGGTACTAGAAAAAATATGACCCAAGAGATTTCAAAAGTTGGTATCATGAAGGATACATTTAAAATGATCCAACTAACAAAACTAAAGCGACAATCCCTGGGTCCAAAACAAATTCTCGAGACACTTAAACGGAACCTGTCAAAAACTGAAATTAGAGAAAATTATGCTACACAATAAGGTTACCAATTTCTGCATTTTTGGTTTAATTTTTTTCTTTCTTTTTTACTCCATCTTTCTTTTCACAATAAAAATGTGTGTGTGTGTGTGTGTGTGTTTGTTTGTGTTTGTGTGTGTTTGTGTGTGTTTGTGTGTGTTTGTGTTCCTTCAGGAAGACTTGGCAACCCTTAGTAACATATTTCTCAAATTAAACCATAAAATCATTAAAACATCTCCTACAACCATTGCAAAGGAAACATAAACCTGTTTTAAGATACACTATATGCCCTAAGTGCAAAAACGTCAAGATTGCACACAAACACTAAAATTAAAACAGAATCATGTTCCCCTCTGAATAAAATTGGATGTGGACACAGAAATACACAACTTAAAAAACACAATGATTCAGTGATTAAGAATACAATGTAAATGAATTCAACCAATTGGTAATCAAAATCACTCCCTACCAGCCACCTCAATATGAATAATAAACAGGCAGCCCTAGTGGGATTAAACAGTTCAGAATATCCGCGAATCTGCTTGCAAGCTCATGCTGTTGGCACAACTGGGCTTATCTAGTTGCAAACAAAGAAATAAACAATGTTCCAAACTCAAATCTCAACAGTAAAGCTCCAGTGTTGGAGCTCCATTGTTGTTACATCTGATAACAAAAAACAAATCCACACAGTAAAGGTGTCGAGATTAAAACCCAAAGAACTTACACAGTGAAAGTTCCCTGTTTCAAATATCAGTCTTTTTTGGCACACTGGTCACAAATGCGCACCGGAGCATCCCAACCCCGCAATGGCACAGGCCGCCGACTGGTGGAACACGTCTGGCACACACCACGACCACACTCGCGGCAGTGGTGCAGAGGCAAACGCGGCCCAAAAGCCTCCTCACAACAGCAGCATTTAATGCACTCTGAATCTGGTACCCAGTATGTGGGCCGTGCAGTCTCCTTGATGAGTCCTGACCACATTGAAGAAATCATCATTATCATATGCATGATGCCTCACAACAAAATTGCTTGTTTCAAACTTCTAAGGCAGGGATGTCCAACTTGCAAGGCCTTAAGGGCCACAACAAATGTGTTCTCTCTATTTGTTTACAATTAATTGGCCAAAATGCAGGTTGTTACTTTAGACAGCATATTTCCACAACAAGCTCATGTATGATAATTCTTTTTGTGCATTAATCATAAATGTATGTTCTAGAGAATGAACTAGAATGGTATTGTGAAAACTAAAGAGTTAGGATCTGATTATTTCAGAAAAAATAATTGTTTAAAAGTATATTCTGGACATTTCAGTTCATTTAACTGAAACTTTTAGTGACATAATAACTATTCTAGTCCATCCTCTAGAGTAAATCATGGGTTGCAAGCTGCAAGAATTACATAATTATCTTTTATGATTTATGATGTTTGACATGCGTGAATGTGTTGAAAATTCTGAATACAGGAAAAATTCATGTGGAGTTCACCCCCTAAGGGCTTGACAGTTGACAATAGAGTACGTGGCATTTGCTTTAAAAAAGAAATATTTCCTCAAAAACTAAGAAATGTAAAAATAAATGGTTTGAAGCATTTAAAAGAGAAGTAAACAGAGCATACGACTCAACGAAAATTGAAAAAAAATTGTAATTAACAATTTTTCATCATTTTAAGGTAAACAGCTACCTTAATGAACACATTTTGGAAAATGCAACACTAACTGGCTAATTCAAAAATAAACCACATTCACAATTTATCCATAACATCTCTTTTATTTGCAGAATACAATGTTTATCTTATTATAACATTTCTTACTTTTATGGATGTAATGTGCTCTATGTGACAAAAAAGGTTGGGAGTCAATTTTGCAAAAATTTTGAAAATGATCTTGGGGCTTTGTGTAGAGTACCCCCAAAATCACAATATCCATTTCAAATTTAAGGGGCTGTGACATCAGTCAGATTCATAGAAAAATCTGTCTACAGTTTAGCTGTTAGCGTTGTTCACAGACATACAGAGGATCAAATGTTCGGATGGAAACCAATTTAGTGGTATCAAGATACCAGAAAATAAGTTACTCTGCAGGCAAATCGCTATTTCTAGCTGTAGCATTACAGAACTACTTACTCTATTCTACATACATGTATGCATGAAAGTAAATGGGTTTCCACCAAAAATGAAGACCAATAGAAAGATAAAAAGATAAAATTAAAATCTCTCTGTTCTTCACATCAATGTCATCACCGATTTTACACTTCTCACACTAATGTTTCCTTGCGAATATTCGGTTCTTTTACAATTTATTTTGCATTTTTAAGTGTATAAGATAGTCAATGGATTCAAAAATTGCTCAAACAAAACACACATGATTTTTAAAATAGTTTCATTGCCATAAATCCCATTAAAAGTGAGCTGCAGTTTAAAGTACCCAATTAAGTCTTTCTGACTGTAGTTCCATGATACAAATCTCTTAAGCCCTGATCTTAAAATCAGTTGTCAATACTGGACATAGTTAACACACACAAAAAAATGGCCTAAATAACTATTTGAACATTCATGGCTTTTACTCAACAAATGAAA
This sequence comes from Teleogryllus occipitalis, assembly GCA_011170035.1. Classification (NCBI taxonomy): domain Eukaryota; kingdom Metazoa; phylum Arthropoda; class Insecta; order Orthoptera; family Gryllidae; genus Teleogryllus; species Teleogryllus occipitalis. The sequence continues at coordinate 72,244 of BLKR01009456.1, read as the reverse complement.
AATTACAGTGAAACTTCCTTGAAATATCAGTTACCTTGCACAAGACTAAACGTTTAAGAAATTGTGCATTTTATAAAACATTTTGCATCAACAATAAGAAAAAGAACTTTTGCTGTCAACAGTACAAGGAACACTCACCTCTGGGATACTCAAGCACAGAAGCAACTGTACTGAGAGTGCTGACAACTGCTTCACTGTACTTGCGTACACGCACTTCCGTGTCATCCACTTCGTCCTGCGCAGCTGGTGGGGCAGCACATCGCTCAGCAGGTGCAGCTGGAGCATCAAAGTACACCTCTACGTTACATCACGAGAAGCTCTTATTCAGAATGAAATCATTCAAGTAATGTATTTGTGTTTACAACAATTTATCACCCCCTTTCTTTTCTCCTCAGAAAGCAGAGGTTTTGAAACATTTTTAAGATTACAGTGTTTAAGTGGTTGAATTTTCAAATCTTTTCATGAAACTTGTTCACTTATGCCCTACCAACCTTGTGTGTATTGCAATTCAAGAAACTCTGACAAAGTAGTACATTCAAATGACTAAATGACTCCTTTGCAATATACTTGAATTAAAAATCTCAATCAAGTACTGCAAAATTTCAAATTAAAATAAACTAGTGGGGCTACAACAGCATGTAATCTCTTCCATTATTTGTAATGGCTACATTATAATATATTACTACTTCAACCTGCAAGAGTTTCCAGCCAGCAAAAATGTTTTTCAGGCTGGGATTCAAACTCTGATTCTGAGGTTTAGCAACCATTCACGTAACCCCTACATTGGCCACCTTTGAGATAAAACAGGCTTCTCAACGCTTTAAAAAATTGAACATTTATGTTTTTATAGTTCAGAGATTTTACATGTCATTTATCAAGATCTACCTTTAAAGGACACATTTCATTAGGAAGAAAATTATCTATCTTTAATACTAAAGTTGTTGCCCCCCCATTGCACGCACGCACGCACGCACGCACGCACGCACACACACACACACACACACACGAACAAATACACAAGATGGGAGGGGAGGGTACTGACAGAACCCTTGCGGCGAAGGGAGGAATGAAGCAATGGGCTCCGAAGAAACAACATTCAGAAACTGGAGAGAGTCGGAGCATCCTCACCAGCGTAGATTGATTGATTGTGTTTAAGGGCACTTCAACAGCTAAGGTCATTTGCACCTGTGTCAAATTATTTTAAGACCAGTGCACAATATTGCAGTACCAAGCTAACAAAGAAAAATTTTAATTTTTAAATGGAAAGCAAAGTAAAACTGAAAAGGAACGTATCCTAATAAAAGGGTTTGGCAGAAAAATGCCAGATAGTTACTTTAAAATCTCGGGCTAAAAGCCAATAATTGGCATTATCATCTTCTCTCAGATAAGGCTGTAGAAGTTAGTCTCTCGTTAAAAGCTAAAAAGCTTGCAGAGAGAAGATTCGTCATTTCTAAGAATCTCTGCTAGGGAGCCAGCAAGGTGATGCCTTCGACGGCTATCTCTTATTTTAACACAGTGCAAGAGAACATGCTCCACGGTAAGATCTATTTTGCAGTATTCGCATATAGGGGATGGGTCCCCGTGGAGGAGACAACCGTGGGAGAAATGGCAGTGATCGATCCGAAAGTGTGTTAAAACAATCTCCTCGCGCCGAGTATCACAAGATGAGGAAGACCAAGGATTCATGGAATCATTGATTCTCGTGAGCTTAAAATCTGAGTAATGCCACTCTGTTTGCCATTCACTGCGGATAGAGCATTTGATCTTTGAGCTTTGCGCCTTCTATGGGGACTGTGAACATGTCTAACTCTCTTTTCTACATGGCAGACTTTGCTGCCTGGTCCGCTATTTCATTTCCTCTTATTCCCACGTGTCCAGGGACCCAACAAAAGACTAAAATATAGTGGCGGACCAATAGATAATGGATTTGGTGTTGGATGATCATTGTCAGCGGATCACAAAACGAGGAGGAGATGGATACCAGCCTCAACCATAAAATGAGAGGGAAGGGTACCAATGTGGAAACGGGAGGAATGAGGCAACTGTCTCCAAAGAAAAAAACATACGGGATCTGAAGTGTTATCTTTCAGAGCCGAAGAAATGACTGAAGGAGTCAAGAGGAATGAAAGTGTTGATTCTCTGGATAGCAACGTTACAACGCATACATCTGAATGGATAACGGTTGGAAAGAAAGTAAAAAGGAAACCACAGAAGAAGCCTCCTCATCAAGATGTCCTCATTCTAAAGTCGAAGAGCGAGATGACATATGTAGAAATGCTGAAGGAGCTGAAGAGCGATTCCAATCTTGATGACCTGGGTTCTAATGTTACATACATTAGAAAGACTGCGAAAGGCAACTTGTTACTGGAGCTTGCAGCAAGTCCAGCAATAGAAAAACAGCTGAGTTCCAGGCTTCCCTGGAGAAGGTGCTGAATGGGAAAGCCGAAATAAAAGCTCTCACGAGCCAGATCCTGATTGAGGTGAAAGACTTTGATGAAGTAACCAAGGCGAGATCTAACACGCCTTCTCTGAGGCATTTCAGGAAGCGAGAGGATTAATGCCAGCTGATGTGAAGTCTATTTGATGGGAGTATGGAGGGACATAGACAGCTCTAATCAGTGTTCCCATGGCAGCAGCAAACAAGATCTTGGAGGCAGGCAAAGTGAGAATTGGCTGGGTAGACTGCCGTGTCCGAGAGAAGGTGTGAGTGACCTGTTGCTACAAGTGCAGTGACTTTGGCCATCAGGTACGCATGTGTCCAAACAGAGACAGATCGTAGTACTGTTGGAGATGTGGTGAAGAAGGCCATTTCGGGAAGACTTGCAAGAAAAGTCCGAGTTGCTTTCTTTGCACTGAAAGAGGCATTACGAATGCAAATCACAAGGCTGGCAGCTTGAAATGTCCAGCCTTCTAGCAGGCGTTTGAGGAAAAGCACAGAATATGAAGATACTGCAACTAAACTTTAACCATTGTGAGGCTGTAAAAGACTTGCTTATGCAGCTGGTACGGGAACTTGATGTGATCGTTGCCATATTGTGTGAGCAGTACCGCAAACTCGATATCTCTTCATGGACAGCCGACACCACGGGAAAGGCAGCCATATGGACCTGCAGGGAATGTCTGTTCTGCAGAAAATAGCAACACACGAAGCAGGATTCGTGTGGGTGAAAATATGGGGTGTAGTTAGCTGCTACGCATCTCCAAATTCGTCTATTGAAGAATTAGGGTGTAGTGAGCCGCTACGCATCTCCAAATGCATCTATTGAAGAATTCGAAGACTTTCTTGACTGACTGGTAAGGGATGTCATTGGATGCAGCTCAGTCATAATCGCACGTGACTTTAATACATGGGCAACTGAATGGGGCAGCCCAATGATAAATCGCCGAGGAAGAACGGCTGGAAGCCTTCTCATCCTTCAATATGGCTTTGGCGAACACTGGACGTACTAACACATTTCACAGAGGAAATATGGGATCTATTGTGGACCTAATGTTTGTGAGTGATTCTTTAGTAAGGTTAAGTATTAAATGGGAGGTCAGCAAGGGATATACTCACAGTGTCCACCTGAATCCTCTGAGAAGTGCAGGAATTTGGTTCAGTGAGAAGATACAAGAAGCTAAGAAATAAAGGGTGGAAAGCGACCGAATTTGATGCAGATGCGTTCAGTATCATGCTAGTGGAAGCTGTTGACCTAACAGGCACACTTAACAACAAATCCCTACAATTGATGGACCATATGGCTCAAGCATGCGATGCCTAGAAGAGTGGGGAAGCCCTATCACTGCCCAATGAACTGGTGGAACAAAGAAATTGCACAGCTAAGGCAGAAGTGCCTCCAGGCGAGGAGGCTACACCAACAAGCACGAAGAAGAGAATCCGAGGTTGTCCGACGTCAACAATATGCAGATTCCCGGCGCAACCTAAAAAGAGCCATCAATGACAGCAAACACCGAAACTGGGCCGAGCTGTACAATGAAGTAAACAATGATTCCTGGGGAAGACCCTAAAGAATGATAATGGGCAAAATGAGGAACCCGCATGTGCCTGACTGCGCAACCACTCTTCATAGAATTGTCACCATGCTCTTCCCAGAAGTCCAAAGTCAGCTTCTGGAGCTCGAGGCGAGACTTAGAGAGGACTACTACGAGATACCCTCTATTACAGAGGAAGAACTCGAACTAGCTTGTGAAAGGGTGGGGAACAACAAGCAGCAATTAGAACTTGCCACAGTCATTTTAAAGACGTTTACGAATCGTGCCTATGAGAAGGCGTGCTTTCAGATAAATGGAAGATGCAGCGACTGGTTCTACTTCCAAAGGGAAAAGGTTCAATAGAGCAAGCATCGTCCTACCGGCCCATCTGCATGATCGACACAGCTGGGAAAGTACTAGAGAGATTGATATGCAGTCGTGTGGAACAAGCGACGGAGAGCACAGGAGGGTTTGTGGAAAACCAACACAGATTTAGAAAGGTGAGATCGACAATTGATGCCGTTCAACATTTAGTTGACATAGCCCAAAAGACAATATACGGCAAAAGATGGAGAAGGGATAGGAAAAAATATTGCGCTATTGTTACCCTAGATGTTAAGAACGCCTTCAATTCGGCGAGATGGAGCTGCATTCTAACAGCTCTGCAGCATAGAGTATCTGATTAAGATTATCGTCAGTTACTTTACAGGAAGAATGCTGTTGTATCGCACTGAGGATGGTCAACAGACCCACAGAGTTACTGGAGGTGTTTTGCAGGGCTCCGTATTGGGCCCCCTACTGTGGAATATAATGTACGATGGCGTTCTCAGAATACAAATGCCAAAAGGTGCTGAGATCATTGGTTTTGCGGATGACGTAGCGCTCACTGTAGTGGTCAAACATGTAGAGGTGTTTGAAATCGCCAATAAAGCCATATCTTTAGTTTGCCGATGGTTCTCTGTCGGCTTGCATTTAGCGGACCACAAAACTGAGTCAATTCTCATCACGAGTAGGAAGGTGAGAGAATCCATCACCATTTCAATGGGACACAAAAACATCCATTCGGGTCCGTATCTGAAGTACTTAGGAATCATGATTGACTCGAGGTTGATATTTAGTGATCACCTATAGTAAGTCAGCGATAAGGCGGCAAAAGCAATAATGGCCTTGACAAGACTAATGCCGAATGTTGGAGAACCGAGGCAGGAGCGGCAACGACTGCTGTCAAATTTCACCACTTTGATCCTTCTATATGCTGCTCTAGTGTGGGCAGCAGCAATAAATACGGCGTCAAGCAGGCAGAAAATAGTCTCGGTATTTAGGAGAAGTGCACTGAGGGTGGCTTGCGCTTACCACATGATCTCGTATGATGCAGTGTGTGTAGTGACAGGTATGCCCCTAATCGAGCGCCTAGTGGCAGAATGACACAGGCTTTACCAACGCTGCAGACAGAGCATAGGAAAGGAAGACCTCACAGGCCACGCAGGAGACGCAAGTTCATGATTCAGTGGCAGAGACTATGGGACTGCTTGCAAAAAGGGAGATGGATGCATCGACTCATCCTAAATATAGAAGTATGGGAAGGGCGAAGCTATGGAGAGGTGGACTTCCATCTAACGCAGCTGGTGACTGGACACGGATGTTCCCGAGGGTGTCTCTTTTGCTTCCACCGGGCTCAAGACGCAGCATGCCCTCTACTCCCCAGTATCAGAGGATGCAGAACACATTTTCTTTGTTTGCCCTCATTTCGAGGAAGAGAGGACACATCTCTGCCAGTAAGTCGGACAGTAACTGTAGCCCGAGAACATCGTAGGGGAAATGCTGGCTTCTAGGGAGAAGTTGAAAGCAGTGGCAGCCTTCGCAGCTCAAAAAATAAAGAAGGCAAGACTCTAGGAGCAGATGAGAAGGGTGACCTAGGATGATGCCAAACGGCTGGAGGACGCACGCCCTATTCATCCCCGCGAAGTAATGCCTAACAGCGATTCCGTGGGGTGGGGGGTGGGGGTGAAGAAGCAAAGGGAGATGGTTTTAGTGAGTAAAAATCTCGTACTACCATGCGGTACGGGCCACATGGTATCTGTTGAAGATTTCCACCTAACCTCATAAAAACACAAACACACACACATACAAATGGTCTTGAGGAAGCTCGGTCTATGGTGCAGGGACCTGGTACCCCAGTAGGTGTTGTGGTGCCTGTACCAAGTCTGAAGGCTGTACTACAGACTCCGTCATATAGTGGCCAAAGAGATATTACAAGGGAGAAAACATAATAACTGTAGCAGCTAATAATAGAGGCGAAGAGAAACAAGAGGCTCTTAGTAATCTCCAGAAGATAATTGAACTTCTTGAGTTTGTCAATCCTTGCCGCAATGTGCATGGTGAGATTAAGAAATTAGCTCATGCTATTAGCACGCTTTAATGACGTAGTTGCTGTTCAAGAAAGAGGACCGTCCTCTCCATATCCTCAGTCTAGGAATCCTATAAAGGAGACGAGTACTCAGACGTCCCCAAAAACAAGTTGTGAGTACAGGAACGAAGGGGAAGAGCAAGCCACTGCGCAACCGTGAACACCAAGAGAAAGCGACGTTGGATTTCAATGAAACCCCGATGGGCAATGAAGGCAAAATCCGGGCCAAAACATCTTCCATAGTATCATCAGGAAGTGAGTTCGAGTGGCAAGAGGTAGACCGAAGAAAGAAGGAAAAGCGTTCGAAAACTTGAAAAAGACCACCATCACCAGATGCTTTGGTATTAAGAAAAAGATATGATAGCTTATCCTACACGGACATATTGAGGAAAGTGAAAGGGGATGTGGAGCTTAAGAATCTGGGTTCAAATGTTACTCAGATCCGGCGATCTCCTCCAACTTTGCAGATAGCCGAACACTGGAGTCTTCAGTAAAGAAAGCGTTCGGGTCACATGCCGATGTGAGAACACTCACCCATGAAGTGGCCATTCAGGTGAAGGACCTGGATGACGTTAGAACCAAAGAAGTCTACAATGCTTTGCTTTATCAACTCCTGGCAGCGAAGGATTTACCAGCATCAGTGGTAAAATTCCTAAGACCAGCATATGGGGGAACACAGTTAGCAGTAGTCAGTCTCCCAGACGTGGCCAATGCCTTGTTAGCTTCTGGAAATGTTTGAACAGGATGGGTAAACTGCCGAGAAGAAAACCATCCTGAGGCGCTTCAAATGCTTAGATTTGGGGCATATAAGCCGAGGATATAAGAACCCATGCGACAGATCAAAGTTGTGCATGAATTACGGTGATGATCACTTCGCTAAGACGTGAGTGCATAACAAACGGTAAAGTCAGCAAACATGCTACCGGGTGTAACAGGTGTCATTCTTACCAAAGAGCACTAAAGAAAATATTGGACAGACCATGAAAATAGTTCAAATAAATCTGAACCACAGTGACGTTGCTCAGGATGTGCTAGCACAATCTGAGAGGGAACAGGAGAGAGACGTCACAATTCTGTGTGAGCAATACAGAAAACGCAACGATTCATTGTGGGTATCTGACCAATGCAAAAAAGCAGCAATTTGGGTATGTGGGAATCATCCATTCCAACAAATAAATTACTCGAGCCAAAGTTGGATTCATCTGGGTCAAAATCGATGGAATCTATATTTACAGCTGCTACACGTCATCAAACGATACTTTTGATGACTTCGAGTAATTCCTGGATCGTCTAGTTCAAGTCGCCAGAGGTCACAACCCCCTTGTGATAGCTGGGGACTGCAATTCTTGGGCCATGGAGTGGGGAAGCTCGACTACGAATGAGAGAGGTCGAACCGCCCTAGAATCAGTATCCCTTTTGAACCTAGTACTCGTTAACACTGGAGATACACTTTCCGCAGATGTGGTGTAGGACCTTTGGTGGACATTACGTTTATGACAGCTTGGTGAGAATAAGAGTATCTTGGAAAGTCAGTGAACACTACACACACAGCGACCATCTATTGTATACGAGATGCATCCTGCATCTCGTTACGTTGGACCGGGATGTAAGGTGAAGGGATGGAAGGCAAAGACAAGGTTTGATGAGGAAGTATTCCACCTTTGTTTGGAGAATTTTGTACCATCAGGGACAGCAGAGACTAAGGTTAGCCAAATTATGAACTGGATAACCAGAGCTTGTGATGCAGCTATGCCCAGAAGAAGAACCAACCACTGACGATTACCAGTTTACTGGTGAAATGAAGACATTGCTCAGCATTGCCGTCATTGCCTTCGGGCCAAGAGACTGTACCAGCAAGCTCGTGGTAAAGATAACTTGGTTCAATTGAAAGAACAACATAAATCGGCCAGAAACCAGTTGAAGACCGCAATCCGGGAAAGTAAACGTCTTTGCACTAAAAGCCTGTGAGATGAAGTTGTTAAAGATGTATGGGGTAGGCCATACAAGACGATTATGGGTAAGTTTATAAAATCGCATACTGTCTCCAACCTGCCCTAACATTCTTCGGAGAATTGTAACAACTTCATTCCCACATCACCCCGGCCAACTGATGATCATCATTCCAACTGATACGGAAATGATACTACCGGTCATTGAGGATGCGCTACTGCACATAATCAGTAGAATTGGTAATTCCAAGGCACCAGGACCAGATAGTATCCCCAACATCGCACTCTACACTGCGATATGTGCTTGTAGTGAAATATTCGTGGACCTTTACGACACATGTCTGAGAGACGGGATATTTCCTGAGAGATGGAAGAAACAACAACTAGTACTTCTTCCAAAGAGGAAAAAAACTCCTGAAGATCCGGCGTCATACCGGCCGCTGTGCATGCACGATACCGCGGTGCTGTGCATGCTCGATACCGCGGGTAAGGTTTTCGAACATACTGTTAGCACAAGATTGGAAAATTCAATAGATAAAGGAGGTGGACTCTCAGAGAAGAAGTACGGCCCCGGTACGATTCGCAAAGCTCGTTCAACATTCGATTCGGTTAAGCTTGTCGTCGACACTGCCCGATATGCTGTTAAAGGGAGCAGGTGGAGAAGAGGTTCAAAAAAGTAATGTGCAGTCGTAACATTGGACATTAATAATGCTTTCAACTCGGCAAGATGGAGTCATTCATAAAGCACTCCATCAAATCAATGTAATCTGCGAACTTGAGAAAAATAAATCTGAATATCTGAATAAACAAATTCTATTGTACAATAAGGATGATGGACCAAAGGTACCATCACCACTGGCGTCCCACAAGGTTCAGTGCTGGGTCCACTTCTGTGGAATATCCCGTATGATGAGGTTCTTAGGCTCCCACTCCCAGAAGGAACGAAGATCATTGGCTTCACAGACATTGCCATCGTTGTTATCGCAACATTTGTGGAAGAGATAGTATGTATTTGCAATGAAGCCATTGCCATTGTCAGTCGTTGGCTAGATACCGCAGGATTGCAGCTTGCCGAACATAAAACAGAAGTGCAGCTCGTAACTAGCATAAAGAAGAGAGAATCCATCACTCTAAAGTCTGTCATCACATTTCATCATGACCCGCGATAAAATACCTTGGCATCAAGATCGACATGCGCTTGTCCTTAAAGACCATTTGGACTACGCCAGCAAAAAAGTGGCAGGGGTTAATGCTGCATTGACTAAGTTAATGCCGAACACTGGAGGGCCTAGTCATGAAAAGAGAAAGCTCCTTGCCTAGGTCGTCACTTCGGTTTTGCTCTACGGTTCACCAGTTTGGGCCAACTCTGCGAAGAGCTACGTAAGAGGCATGGCTTCAATATACCGGTTATCTGCGCTGAGAGTGGCATTCCGCACTGTCTCCAATGAAGTAGTTTGAGTTATATCCGGAATGATTCTAATAGATATAATGGCTCGTGAACGGCAGAGGTGTTACGACATGAGACGAGAACCAGAACTGCACGGAACAGCTAGCAGAGTGGCAACAGCGATGGGACACGCCTCCCAACGGAAGATGGACATACCGATTGATTCCTACAGTTGAATCGTGGATCAGTCGAAAGCACGGCGGGGTAAATTATTACCTCACGCATCTTCTTACAGGACATGGTTGCTTCAGAGACTACCTTCACAGGTTGAAACTGGATGATACCCCTCATTGTCCTGTGTGTAAACCTGATGTCGAGGATGCCGAACACGTGTTTTTTCAGTGCCCACGTTTCGCACCTCAACGACTAGCCACTGTCGAGATACTTGGTACAGGAGAGTTGACTCCAGAAAATGTTGATTCATGTATGCTTGTTTCTAACAGCAATTGGAGGGCAGTGCGCAATTTTGCACAAGATGTAATGTCGGAACTGAGACACCTAGAGAAAGGAAGGAAGGATATCTTATGATTTCTCACTTGACTAACTTCATGTGACTAGGTAACTATTCCACTCTCTGCGAAGTAATGCCTATAGGCGGTTCCACAGAGAGGATGGAGGTTCAGTTTTAGGGAGTAAAAATCTCACACACTGGGTAGTATGGGCTACCCAGTGTCTTTTGAGGATTTACACCTACTCTCATAAAAAAAGAAACGCAACACAGACACAGACACACACACACGCGCGCGCGCGCGCGCGCGTTAATCTTTCGGAATTTTCAAAAATTCAAATTTCACTGAAACTTGAATCAGCACAATTTTTATAAGCACACTTTGCTACACTCTAGAAAAAATTTGGAGTTGATTTTTAGAAAATTTTGTTTTTAAAATTAACTATAGTTCATAAAAAAATTACATTAACTATTCATTTTTTCAAAAAATGACCTAATTTAACAATCTCACTATGAAGAACAGATTTTATTTCAAAAACTATATTTAAAACTGTAGTAGTAGGAAGATGCCCAAAAAATTTTGAATTTTTGAAAATTCAGAGTTCAACAAAAATTAAACCTGCGCCACTTTATAAACGTACTCTGCTCTATCTGAAAAAAATTTAATCAAAAAATTTGGAGTTATTTTTGAGAAGCTTTTGAAAATGTTGATGTTGCTTGTAAAGTACCCTCAAAGTGTCAGTTTCAAAACCACAGGACTTCGAATTCAGTCAAATCAATCAGGGAATGTCAATTTTGGAGAAAATCATCAGAATGGTTTAACTACTAGTGTCATCTAGAAGGATGAATGAATGAATATTTTGTCAAAATCAAGCCAGCCAAAGAAATGAATTTTCCAGTATCAAGGACCTACAAAACGTGGATTCTTATATTAGAGGAAGTAATTTACTACATACAGGGGAAAGAATTAACATTTTTTGATCACAAGGAGCCACAATACAAGTTTTTCTGTCGATAAATCACTACATTCCGTGCAACATTACAATACTTTTTCTTTACTGCGTAATAACGTAATAGGTGAGAAACAGAAATCACATGTTGACACTTTATTCATTTGCAACTCCAATTTACAATTGAAAAGGTTTAATAACTTGAAATAATTCAAAAATATTTCTAGCTATAGTTCACACAACATAAGAAAGTTGACCAGTTCATCATCAGTACCCACATCTGCCTCAAGAGTGTACAATAGTTTATTTTGGCAAATGGTATAATAAGAAAAATCAGATTTTTTTGATTGTGATATAAACACATTATTTGACGAAGCAGTCAATCTCAATCAAAATAATCATAATTTCTGTAAATAATTTTCCTTGGGAAAAGCACTGAAATCAAGATTTATTTGGCTAGCTTACTAAAAAACATATAATTGCCCTAGAAGAAGTTTCACTCTATCTCACACTTTTGTAAATCAATTACCTATTCTTATAATTTCACTCCATGTTTATTAAAATGAAACCAATACCTCAAAGGTTTTGAAATTAAATTTGATCTACTACTTTAATAACTCATGAAAGGACAAAACATAAACTATACATTTAACTAACATGATTTGACATTGCTGAACTAGCTTCACTGGTTTTATAATCTCTAATGTTTGGTATCTTTCAACAAATAAGCCCAGTAACCATAGTGCAATTAAACTAATTCTTTTGACACTATTTTCACCAAAATACAATAAGTGGTTCAAAGATAATGAGAGAGCAAAGAAACAAATATTTAGACCCATGTTGAAAGCAATTACTATGCTTGTACATATGACGCACCTCACTTTTAAATATGATTGTGTAAGAATAAATTAAATTTCTGGAAATTTACTTTACTAAATATGAACAATTTCATGCTGACAATGTGAACGTGAATAATAACAATTATCTGCCTGTTCATTGTTCTTTGGTAAGTACATACAATTAAAATAAAATTAATTAATAAAACACAGCAATTTTCCTTAAATGCAAAACAAATTTCTAAAAAATTGAAACTCGAATACAAACAAAAAAATTTACCAAAGTAGTATGTTTGATAATTATATTGCCATGTTTTTATTTACCTATAACTTTGACTTTCAGAACCAAAAACTATTTCTTCACAAAAAACCATTTGACATCACATAAATTAAACACAGTGTACAAAATTCACACTTATTATTTCTCACAACAATATGGTAATTAGGGAGTAATACAACAGACTTTTTTGTGGAATGCTCACTTTTCACAACCCTTGCCAGAACAAGTTCACGTTCACCTCCTACAATTCTCTAACAATGGTTCTGGATGACATTGAAACTATCATTTTATTATCTTCACTGTAACCATAAGTAAACTGACACTGGTATTCATACATTTATGAACTATTTTACTTTTACTCCTTCTGTACACTACATTACATTCACAAGGAATTAGATTGATTTTTCAGGGTGGTCACTCATTTTATGGGACAAATTTGTCTGACTATTCCCAGTTTCCCAAAGCCTTTTGTTTTTTTTCCTGATAAGATTTTTAATTTCACATAATTTCAAGAAAATATTAAAGCCAGCCTTATTCTCATTGGTTAGCTCTCTGATTTCACTGTGACAAATAACAAATTAACAAAAATGTCTCAACAAAGCATTGACGAATAAATCATGCTTTTATTTTAAGAAATAATATTTAGTTTTATAACCCTCTGAAAATTTTCCCCAACTTTTACGATTATTTTACACATTTTGATTGATTGATTGTGATTTTTACTCACTTTTCCATAGCAATTACATGCCCTGATTTTTCCCAGCTTTCCACGTTTTCCAGAAAGTGGAACCCTGTTTTTTCCCTATCAATCTTCATTACTTAGACTTTCAAAAGAATCTTACGTTCTTTGAAACTAATTTCAATTTCAAACAATAAAAGAAAAACAAAACAATCTTCTAGGTATCAGGATTGCAGAATTTATTAAAGAAATTAGAAAAGATATTCTGAATTATTGACAGCCTTTGCTACTGTACAATCGAATACATGTTATATCTAAAAGCACAGAGAAGATTTTACAAAAATATTGAACTGCAATTTTGAACTTGCAACACAAGCCTAATGAAAAATAACATCTGTTTAAAATTATATCACACATAAACATTCAAGAAATAAAATAAATTGTTAGAAAAAATTTAGCAATTACAAAAAAGGTAGAATTCTCAGGAGACTTTGAATGATGGCCATTGCAGTATTCACATTTCAGAATAAAAGGATATAAATAAATTACTAACTGATTCATTCAGATAATTAAAAAATTAATCTAACTTTGTTTCTTCACACGATTCAAAACAGCTGTATTTTCCTTAACCTCTAAATTAATGAAATTGTTTTCACTGTTATATAATTTATTTTTACTTATTGTAAATGGAGAATGTTGCTACAAGCCTTAGGTAGTTATTCAGGGGAGAGGTTCAACCACGAGAGGAGGTATTCAAAATACTTCAAAAATATGTAACATAATTTATGGGCTCCCCTAGACATATACATGAAAAAATGTTTATCAAAAAAGATTTTGGTATTTTGTTGTTCCAACTTGCTTAAAATACCCAGAGTTGAGAATTACAAGCTCACCTCTTGTGTAACATCCTTCACAGACCCTCACTGGAGAAAGCCAACCACGGTCTGGTACTGGCATGGTGCGGTTAGAGCAATCTTCGCAAAAGCCTTCACCACATGCACGGCAATGGTGCTTGCTGTCTAGCAGCCCAAACACTTTCTCACACTTGTGGCAGTTCTGCACCAAACACAAAACAGAAATTTACAAGAAAGAAAAGATATGGACAAAAAAGACTTATTTTTTTTAAGATTTAGATTTTTTATATTTCCCAACAGGGTAGGGGAGCACTCACAGAGCTTCAGCCCTCTCCCCCGTAGCTTTTACTAATTTTCTATACTAATGAAAGTCATTCAAAATATCAATTGTTTATATTATAAATATTAACTACAAGTCAAAAATAAAAATGCTTTTATATTCAGCAAAAATGAAACAATCTTTATTAGAAAACATTGAAGTGAGGTAAAGTAAGTAAAAATGGTTCAATGAACTGAAGTAGAAACAAAACAGTTGCCAAATGTGACCTAGGAAAGCAGTCACATTAATCTGAAAAGTGCCCACAAGTAAGATGGTCAATGCAGCATCAAAGTCCTTAATCTGACATAGAGAACTGAATCACAATTAGTTTGGTACCTAATTTATCTTAAAGTCAAGAACTTCCTGGTTCGATTTTGGCTACTATTACAACATATGTTACTCCTGCCAATTCCCATTACGTACCTTAATTTCATGGTTGGGTCGCCAATATTTGGGAGCTATCTGGTCTGCTACCCAAGATGATATGATTCGGGTGGGAGGTGATCCCACATTGACAACAGCTTCTGTGACATATGACACTCCGTCCAACACCTTCTGAGCTGCATTTTGACTACCCACCATTGATGGATTATTCTGCAAGAGAAGGCCCCAAAACCATGGATTACAATTTCAGGCCTCCACTTATTATGTGGCTAAGCTTAAATTATCAGATTATATTTCTTTACCTGACCATACTATTTTAAATTTACTCTGGGGGATGAAAATTAAAACAGAATTTGAAAACTAAAAGTCAACATAAACTCAATAAGCTATTTATGTAATTAAGACTAACCCCAGGCCACACATGTGTGATTTCCGTTCTCACAGCAATGTCTTCAGGATTCTTGTTGCCATACCAGAACTGACGACTGCGATAGATTTCTCCACAATAAGGACACTCTATGACATACCTGAAATCAAACGTTCTATTTTATTAATTTACATTACAAGCATTAACAAATGTCAGAAGTTGTGTTGTGTAATGTTTCATGTTCCATTACACAGGCCAATGACCAAAAAACTTTTTTGTTTGTAACATCTAATTCCTATTGTTTTAAAAGTGCTGATTCCAAAAATAGCATTAAAAATGCCATATCACCCACCATTTGTTCACATTTTAACATTTTCTCTGTTTAGGATGACAAAGAGGCTAGTATGTGCTTTGCTAAAATATTTCTACATTGTAATTCCTTCCACTACCAAGCATCGCTAAGCGCGGCGGTTTCACAGTCAGAGTTGCATTTGACAAGCAGTACCGTGTTTTGCTTGTTTTTTTTGTTACATTGTTGCTATCAAGATATGATACTAGTTTAGCAGTTAATGTGCAGTCATCAGTCATGGCTAGAGGTGGTAGTAATAACAGTCCTGACATTTTTGTTATATTTCTGGCAAATTTGTGACTAAAAAACATCAACAGAACATTAAGAACTTTTTTTTAGAAATGTGAATTTTTCATACTCCAGAATTAAACTTGGTGATCAGGACAAATCTTGAGCGCCACATAAGGTATGTTATATTTGTGTAGAAGACCTTAGAAAATGCTCAAAAAGGGAGAAAACATCCTTTCGATTTGTCATTTTAATGGTATGGAGGGCACCAAGGAATCATTCAGATGTTTGCTACTTTTGTTGCATTGATGTTAATGGTTACAACACAAAAAACAAAAAAGTAATTCAGTATCCTAACCTCTCATCTGCAATTCAGCCAATAGGCCATAGTCTGGATCTGCCTGTTCCTGAACAAGCTATGGCTATTACAACTGTTAATCTGGGTAATATGTCAAGTGATGAATCTCCCTGTGACAAAGATGAACCAACTGATGAAGAGTTTGTGTCCCGTAAACAGTGTGGAACCTTAGTTGTTTACTCAAACTGAGCTAAATGATTTGGTAAGAGATTTGGGCTTACCAAAGGATAAAGCTTAACTGATTGACTCCCAACCCAAGGACAAGAACTTGTTAACAGCTGGAACTTAAATTCATGTGTACAGAAGAAGAGAGCAACAACTTGCAATTTTATTAATACTATTACTATTTACTATTACTATTTACTATTACTATTTACTATTACTATTTACTATTACTATTTACTATTACTATTTACTATTACTATTACTATTACTATTTACTATTACTATTACTATTACTATTTACTATTACTATTACTATTACTATTACTATTACTACTACTATTACTACTACTATTACTACTACTATTATTATTATTATTATTATTATTATTATTATTATTATTATTATTATTATTTTTTTTTTTTTTTTTTTTAAAACAAGAATATGATTTGATATATTGCTCGAGTATTGCCGGTCTGGAAAATGAGTTCGGAATTGAATACAAAAAAGAATGGAGGCTGTTTATCAATTCCTCTAAAACAAGTTTAAAAGCAGTTCTATTAAACAATGGTAACACCTGTACATCATTACCTGTTGCTCTTCTGTACACATGAAGGAAAGCTACGAAAACCTCAGTGTAGTTTTAGAGAAAATAAACTACCCTGCTCATAGATGGATGATACGTGGTGACTTAGAAATAACAAGTATGCTTCTTGGACAGCAAAGTGGTTTTACTAAATTTCCATGTTTCCTATGTGAATGGAATAGTACAGCACGAGATCAGCATTGGTCTAGAAAGAATTACCATGTAAGAAAATCTTTAAAGTTAAAAGAAAAGAACATTCTATGGGAACATCTGAGAGATCAACACAAGATTCTGCTGTCTCCCTTGCACATAACATTTGGCCTCATGAAACAATTTATGAAGGTCTTATCTAAAGATGAGCAGTGTTTCAAATACCTTTGAGAAAAGTTTCCACAATTGTCTGAAGAAAAATTAAAAGAGGGTATCTTTGTTGGGTCTGATATTAGAAAAATTATGTTTGATCCCAATTTGAACTACATAAGATAGTAAATGGAAAAAGCAGTGTGTATTCCATTTAAACATGTCGTAAATAAGTTTCTAGGCAACAGAAAAGACCGGGACTATTGAGTAATCATTGCCAATATACTGGATGCTTTCAAAAAATTGGGATGTTTTATGAGCTTCAAGGTTCACTTTTTAAACAGTAATTTACAATTCTTTCAGGACAATTTAGATGATGTAAGTTAAGAACACAGTGAGCGTTTTCATCAAGATCTAAAAGTGGTGGAAAAAAGTTATCAGGGACACTGGAACACCAACATGATGGGAAATTATTGTTGGTCACTTCTCCCAGAGAGTCAGCAAATGGCACACAGGAGAAAAAGCTTAATCAGGAGCTTCATAGAAAAGAGACAAAGAAAATATACATCAATAGACACATAAAGGTTTTTTAGAATGGAATGTTAACTATCTTCTTGTTTAAAAAAATCTGTTGGTATTTCAAAAGTTGTTTACTTTTCATTTTTATTGCATATTTAGCACATTTTCCCTTATCTTACTAGATTTAATTGTGACTGAACGGTGGATGAGGGAAACGAACAGAGTTCAGATACGAATTCAGCACCCAAAAAACTATAAAAATCAACTATCAAGATTTAAAAAGTTTTTTAAACCTTTTTTTGTTGGCCTGTGTTATTAATACTGTTAGTGATTCGCAGGGCAAGTAGCAATTGTCAACGCTTGTGTCGCTATATATATATAATCTCCGTGCTTATGAGGAACTTCCTGCCTCGGCCTGTGAGAGCCCCACCAGTTAGTCCGCACTGGTCGCCCGTGCAGCGAGCATTGTATTACTTAATGTCCATTTTTCATGTATTTATCTTTGTGTTCCCAATATACGTTTGTGTTCAGTATCTGTGTCTTCTGTTTATATTGCTTGTTCTCGAGCTGATGTCCTAATCCTGGAGAGCTGGAGGAAATTCTACGGTACATCAGCGACGGACGACACGACGACATCAGTCAGAAGGCAAAAGAGATGCTGAAGACTGTGCGGAAAGGGGGTAAGGTTTGTCTCTTGAAGAAATCTCTCTACGGCTTGCGCCAGGCAGGGAGGAGCTGGTACACGACCTTGAACAACACCCTGAAGGGACTCCGTCCCACTCCCTCAAATTCTGATCCATGTTTATTCTACATGGGGTCTGGCAAGGACGTGACGCTGATTGCGACGTACGTCGATGACATATTGGTCGCGGCACGCGACGAGTCAAAGGTTGCCCACATCAAGGAAGGACTGTCAAGAAATTTCCAAATCAAGGACCTTGGCGAAGTGAGACACTGCCTCGGGATCGAATTTGGATGCAGAGGACGCAGGGTTACAATGTACCAGAGAGGCTACATTCATGAGTTGTTATCGAGATTTAGAATGTCAGACTGCAGCTATGTGGCCACCCCCACTGATCCTGGATCGGTGTTGATGAAGGCGGACGATCAGTCTCCTGAAGATCGAAAGCTTCCCTACCGTGAACTGGTCGGAGCCCTCACATACTTGGTGACAACCACACGTCCTGACATTGCATTTGCCACAAGCCGCCTAGGACAATTCAATAATTGTTTTGGAGTTGAACACTGGAAGGCAGCTAAGCGCGTCCTGCGTTATTTGAAAGGCACCATCGAAGTGGGACTTACCAACGGCACTGACTCTAGACCACTCGAAGGATACACCGATGCAGATTGGGGCGGTTGCTCCGAAGATCGAAGATCCTACACCGGTTATGTATTTAATCTTTGCGAGTCTCCAATCTCCTGGGATTCAAGAAAGCAGCGAACGGTTGCTTTGTGCACAACTGATGCTGAGTATATGGCCCTTTCCAAAGGAGTCAAAGAGGCCATCTATTTGCAACGATTTCTACGGGAACTGGGGTTCATCGATCTCAGCCAGCTGAAAATATCCTGTGATATGAGTTGTCTGAAATTGGCGGGGAATTCGATATTTCATTCGAGGAGCAAGCACATCGATACAGCCACCATTTCTTGAGAGACGCCCTGAAGAATAAGGATTTCGATCTTCTTCATGTGTCAACAGAAGACCAGGTCGCTGACTTCCTCACAAAGAGCTTGCCAAGGCAGAAACACGAAAGATGCTTGGTCCTTGCTGGTTTGGACTCGTGGACAACCTGCATCTTGAGGGGAAGTATTGGTGATTCACAGTGCGAGTAGCAGTTGTCAACACTTGTGTCGCTATATATATATATATATAATCTCCATGCTTATAAGGAACTCCCTGCCTCGGCCTGTGTGCGCCCCACCAGTTAGTCCGCACCGGTCGCCCGTACAGCGAGCATGGTATTACTTAATGTCCATTTTTCATGCATTTATCTTTGTGTTCCCAATATAGTTTGTGCTCAGTATCTGTGTCTTGTGTTTATATTGCTCGTTCTCAAGCTGATGTCCTAATCCTAACAAATACTATGGATCCAACTTCAGAATATTAACTTTAGCATGTTGTCCAACTTAAAATTTTTAGAGAAATTGTTTCTATGAAATAAAAATTTTTAAGATGTGAAAAATTCAGCCAAACATTTTTCACTTTTATCCTGAAACATTCCAAGGACAGTAGAATGAAAAATAATTCAATGTTTACTTCTCATTATATCATCACTTACATACAACTCTATAATTTGTAAAATTAGCAAGTATCTTATTAAATGTGTGAATTCTGTGACATAAGACACAAGTGACACATTAGGTTCCTAACTTTAGACACATCTAGGGATTTGAAAACTATCAAAATGAAGAATCAAAGTTTGTGGCAACATATTTTTGGTATTGAAGATCCAGTATGGCTATCGCATTCCGGTTGACTTCCGTCAATTCACCTTACTTTTAAATTGGAGTATAGCTCAGAACTTTGAGGAGGTCTTGGATTTTTTTTTTTTTTTTTTCAATTTTGAAAGAAAAAAAAGAAGAAAAAAAAGCTGCATTTCAACCAAACAAATAAAACATTAGTTTATGCTTGGCTGTTCAGGAGACACTGTGTCCTAGTCACAGGTGCCAATGATTCAGCCACCATTCTGTGACCGTCCTTAGGGCGAAATGTGCATTTTGCCCTGAGAAAGGTCACAGTGTCACGAAGGTGACAGGCCAAAATGTTTGCACCAGTGCTTAGGACACAACACCTCCTGGACAGCCAAGCAGCTACTGACTCTGGCTGCGGAAGCCTACACTCTCAAATTAAAAAAATTGTTAATGACATACATGTACAGCAGAAAAATGTATTTGATTCCTGGCTGCCTGGGGCAATGTATTCTAAGTAGAAATGCTTCATTTTGGCTATCATATTGCAACCTTCCACACAATAATATGTATTTTGCCTTCAGGAAGATCAGTATGACAGTCAAAATGTGGTAAATGGCATCTCCCAAACACTAAAGAATCTATTGACTCTTCCCAAATGCCCCTTCAAATGGCTCTGGCAACACCAGTTTCATAGAGGCCTTGTAGGAGCAACAGCGATTTTTTGTTCACTTTTTAATAAAATAAACAAATTTGACTTTTGACATTTTAATAACATTCACTGAAGTGATACTTAGTGACACTACAGTGATTTCTTAGTTTTATTTAAGTGCCTTCAAAAAACTGAATGAAATTTACCGTTATAGGCAGTGTTCACTAAATTGCTTAACACAATTCGGAAATTTAATGGAAAAATCCAAAATATCTTAACAAATATATTTTAGTTTCTAGAGTTTATTCTTCTTTTCCAAAAAAGAAACATTGGCACTTAAAGAGAAAGATACAGGCCATATGGGCATGAAACTCTTATTTAACAAAGAGTAATTACAATTTGAATGTCATCAAAATAATCTTCAATAGATGGGAACAAGATACATTTTTAGTAATTGTCAGGAAAGAAATTCTTAAAACATAATTAAGTTTATAAATTTTGAAATATCAAAAAGTGAGTGGGTAATTTTCAGTCCCATCTATGTGCAGCGAATGTTTGAGAGAGAACAATGCACAGAAACTCCATCACTGGTTTTACTCAAATTTTATTCACTGCATAAGCAAAACACCACTAGCAACTGACAAGCAAAAGACCCAAACAGTTAGGCTAGTTGCACAAAAGTCCATTCAAATTTTCTGACAAGGTGGTCAGACCTTTTCTGACATTTCTTTGTTTTCTAGTGGATTTTTCACTTTTTCTTAATACTTGTAGAGTATTTCACACTAAATCTTGAAATTCTAAAAAAGTATTTCGTGCAAAAATGCACACTCACAAAAATATTTTTACCTCTTAAACTACTCTATTCATATTAATGAAATTCAATACAAATATTGGGGGAGATAATGACTTTTTTTTTAAAAGGAAATTTCAAAATTTTGGAAAACCTATTGTAATATTTCTTAACCAATTGAAATTTTGATACTTTTTCACATAAACTACTTTTGCGATTAATGTGAAATTCTTGGTGAATAATTAACAATAATATGTAAATAAACCTATGAAACCATTTTGTTTTTAGATTAATAGTTTGGAAGAAAAAACTTGTACTTTTTTTAATTCAGTGAAATGAGTTTTCAGAATTTAGAATTTTTAGATTAAAAAGCAAAAATTTTACAAACGCAGAAGTGCACCCATAAAAGAGCATTTTATAAGTTTATTTGACAGCAGAGACAATTTCAATGTTTCATCATTAATAGAAAAATGTACCTAGTACGTTGAGAAAAAACTATTCTTTGGGAAAATGAATTTGATCATATTAAGACATATTGAGATTCACTTTATTTAGAACCCTCATTCTTCAGTCTCAAGCTATTCTTCTAGTTTCTACTTGGATATTTTTTATCTGCAACACAAACTGGGACATTTTTCACAGCATAATCAGCATCAACTGGTTATGCTGGGTTTTGATGATGGTTATCAATAGTTGTTCAAATGATCAACATTAAGATGCCAAGAGAAAAACCTATCATACAGACAGTGTCATGGTCTATTTAATTTTAAAGGTACATTCAGGTGACAGAAAAATTAGAATATTTGGGAACGCACTCCTGAAGTATGTAACTAATTCATTAGGTTTAAAAACAGAAAATTGAATTTTTGGCCAATTTCCCCCAATACATCCTATCAAAAGGAAATAAAAGCAAGTCTTTAATATCTTTTATTAATTTGTCAGCTCATCAATATTGAAATAAAAAAGTAAAAATTAACAATATTTGTTAATTTTATATAAATAAAAATTGTATGACAAACAAACTAGTTTTCCTTATTGTTGCAAATATTTCCTCTTTTCTAAAACTTCTCCAATGAATCTAATACCCCGATTTTTCAAAATTAAAGAAATTCCCTGATTTTTCAGGTTTGCCTGAAAGTGGCTTCTCTGAAGTGCATATTGCCTTTTCTAAAATAAACGATTTTATCAGTGATGCATGGAGGCATGTAAACAAGATTTAAACAACGGTGGTGAAGGAAGTGACAGCAAGGACTGTTCCAACTGTTCCAAGCCAAGTACTACCTTTGTGCATTTGAGAAAATAATTGTGTACCAATTCGTTTCTAAAAATTAAGTAGTATAGAAATTAATAACAAAATAATTCCACAATGATATCAAAACAGTGAGACAATTTTTTTTTCTGCCAAAACATTTACATTTTGTACTTTCAATGAAGAATTAATGTATTTAAAGTAAGCTTTATATGCATCTCTTTAATAACCTTTTTATCTCAATAATTCAGTCCAGTCTCTTATCAATGAACCAGCCCCCTTCACAAGAATAACAAATCCTAATTAATGTCATGCTTTCCGTCAAATTTCAACATTCCTCCTATGATAAGTGACGTTTCAGATTACATGAAATCAAAGTCCACTCTTTAAACATAAACAAACTACGCAACGCACTTCTTTCAATGCAAGTTGTGAAGTGATGTCTCACATGCTGAAATATTTTTTAATTCAAAACACTTAAGAAGAAATAAAAGTAATAATCAAATATTTACTTTCTTATCTTTAAAACAAGACCTTCTATTTGCACCATCCCTTCACATCAAATTTTCAAATCTTGCACTTAGATGACACGTCTGTGGATTAGCACGCAAGGATCTCTATTTGAAAATTTGCAAGTCATGAGAGCAGGAGTGACCAGAGAAAAGTAGGGGCCTGGAGCAATTGAAAACTTTCCTCCTCCCCAATTCATAAACAGATTTCATTTTTCTATGCATAACTTGTAGTGTTAAGTAAATATGGATAAGAGATTAATGTATTTTCCATTTCTGTTGAATAATTAAAATAATAATAAAAATAACAATGATAACAACAACAACAATAATAATAATAATAATAATAATAATAATAATAATAATAATAATAAATAAGAAAATTAAATCAGGACTTCAATTAAATTGGGGCCAGGGGAAATTGCCCCAATTGCCCCTCCTTCTGCGTACCCTTGCTTGAAAGGAATCACTGATGAACTTTCTTACAACTTATTACAAAAAGGCTTGTTATTTTCTCCAAACAGTATTAGTACAATATCCTACAATCTTCAAAATTATTTTGCCTTTCTGCAATATAAATAAACTTAAATCCAAAAATTATCTTCTCTTTGCACATCAACTAGTTTCCATTATCCAATACCATTCACTTTCTCTTTGTTGTCAAAGGTGTCCCTCTCAATTAACAACTACACAAATATTTTGGTAAAACAATCTCGCAAAAACTACGAAATTTGAACTCTTACCTTGGATTTGCTAAGACTAGCTTAACTTTTGGAACTTAATTCACGGAATGAAGCAATTTTCCACATTGCAGTATTCAGTCTGAAGGCAGCAAAATAAAATAATATTTCTAAACAATATTCAAAGAGTTTTGTTGTCTTGTAAGAGAAAAATCAATGCAAAAAAATGAATCTAAAGTTTTACTGTTAGTTAAAAAAAAAGGAACAAAGTACATGCAACAAGAATTATTGTATTCCCTCACTAAAACCTTACACAAATGTTTATTTTCAATTCAACAACCAACTTCCCATTCCACATTTTCTTGCTTTCAACTAAAGTGTGTGTATCCCAATCCAATATTTAAAAACAAATCATTTGCATCATGGTTATTCTCTAACAAACAGAAAAATTAAAGACTGTTACCAATTAGTAATACAAGGAAAAGAGTTATGCCAGGAGAAAAAAGCAAAGAAACATGGAAGTCAGAAATGCATGCGCAACCAACAAGCAACCTCTTAATAGGTAACCAAATTCTTGGATTTTCTTGTTTGGATTTTCTCTCAGAGGCAGGAGAGGAGAAAAGGGAAATAAATTTGAAAACTTACATCTAAAACAATTGCAGCTGCTGGTTCTGCTGGCTGCTCTAAGATAGTGTGGAAAAAAATCCTCGATATTCTAGAAACCTTTAGACTTTCTCTCATATTTTAAAAATTTTCTGAATTACAAACAACTTTATAGACAGAAAGTAAAGAGGTTGTATATTCTTGTTTTAATGGTACACTTCCATTCAAACAGATTGGTTCTGATAGCAAATGAAAACGTTATTTAGCAACTCACTTGATTGTAATTATAACAACCTGAAACTCTGGAATCAATATTTTTGCACACAGTAAACTCAATAAGCATATTGTAGAAACTTATCTCCATTAGAAATCAACGTTTGCTCAGTTACCTCCAAGAAGCTCCACAGTATACAAATACTAAATATGCAATCTGGCCAATCCTTGCATAATGATATTCTGGATTAATTCATTTGGTAAAGATGTGTAAAAATTCAAGAGTACTTCTGTGCTGTGACTGCAGTGGCAAAGCCTGGATTTTTCTGATGTGTATATGTGTCTATATTGTGACATACCAATATGTCACTGAATATTGTGCAATATTTATTTTAAATGGCGTAAATTAAAGAGGATAAATTATGTGAATATGCTAGCATAGCAACGGTAAGCGAGCCGTCGTCAAGGTCAACATATTCATGGAGTGACAATCGCGGAGACAGCTAGTTAATTCTATATAGAATTCTGGGATTGGCCGAAAAAGCAGTGACAGTCGTGAAGACGGCTAGTTCGTTTTGCAAGAAATTTAGAGATTGGCTAGGTACGAAAGTACATCAAATGTTATCTGCAAATAAACAATCGAATTTATGAACCGAGTTTTGCAGGGCTGAAAGAATATGAGAGACATTCATTCTGACTGATGCCGTGCTCATGAACGGATCGTGCTCCAATTAATGTTAGGAGTTTTTTTTCTTTGGGGACTTGTAAGCATCTACTAGGGAATGGATGTTGAGAAAACATCAAAATTGGAACTCTAAGTGTGACAGTGGAACTTAAAATATTTCATGTGAACGAGTTGGAGGGACATTGAGGGCTTGGGCGAAGTTGTCAGTGATTGGACTGGAATATTAGCAGCAAATAGTTTATTGATTTGATGAACGGTGATTGAAGTGAGCTTCCGAGAAAAGAAGAGAGAAGATGGTGTCTGGACCTGAGGACGGCGGCGTCCATCTCGGATGAAGATGGCCGAAAAAAGCGCGCGAAGACATAAGGTTGGAATGGTCATGACAAACATTTAATTTTTATTTTGGGTAAAGTTATACAATATAAATAATTGTTTTAAATTATTTAATAAATTTCCATGTTTTTGTGAAATGAATATATGATTTTTCATTGAGCCAATTCTAGCAATAAAGTAGCAAGATAGATAGATATTTCCTTTTCAGATTCCTTGAGTTATTTTGTTTGAGTATATAAATTGCAGTTTATTTCAATATGTGTGTGTGTGGGGGGGGGGGGGAGAGATATTTCTTATCCATCTTAATATTTCAAATCATTTTTATATACAATCAAATTAAAATGTATTTTTATTTGTTATATAGTTAATTATATACATGAGATACTGAATGACTAGGAAACAACTACAGAAAATTAGTCAAAACTGTATTTGTGAACATATGTCACCAACTGGGGGGGGGGCTGAAATCCCATGGCTCATAACTCGTTGATTGTACTAGTGTATAGATTAGAAATATGTACTGTAATATTTTTTTAAATAAATTATTTATTAAAAAAAGTTGTAATATTTCCATATTAATTTTACTCTTCTTCTTAGAAAAATAAAAAGAGTAAATTCAAAGGCATTTGTTTCAGTCTGAGGCCCTTTGTAGATAGATAGGGTAGGATAGGGATTTTGAGAATTCTCTTTCACTCCACCTGTCCTCGCCTCCTTTCTGCACACCAATAAGAATCACCTGTGCAAATGCAGGGATGTAAACCAAGATGGGGGAACTTCACAGAGGGGGAGTTTCACAGAAGAGAAATAATCCAATTTCAGAAATTGTTACCCTGCTATAGTAATCAGGTCAAAACTACCACAGAAGAGTTACATGACCCACTTGCTGGGAGCCCTTAGGTTGTCTACTACCCCAAACTGGTGAAGTTCTTGTAAAAACCGGTAAAAACACATAGGAAAAAGAGTATAAGAGGGTCTGCCCAGTGCATGAAAAGATGACTCAAAAACTTGCACCATCCAGAGACAGCACCACTGTCACTCATTCTGCAGAAGATTGTGACTGCGTAGAAGGTGTTCATGGATACCAGAAAATATCTTTCCTCTATGCCAGTGATGTCAAGGTTGATGCCACAAGCAGGAGTCCATGGCAGGGTAGCCCGACGAAGTCATTCCCTCCAGGCAGTTGATCACTTCACCACAAGAGTAGTAGTCACCCCAAAAACTTTTACGCTTTACACATCAAATATGATTGGGCGGGATTTAAATAAATTTAAGAACGTTTGTTGTTGTTGTTATTTTTTTTATTTATATTTTGATTTTTCTTTGCATATTTTCTTATTTACATTCAAATCCAAGTTAGTAAAGTCAGAGCCTAGGGATCCCGAGAGACAAATTCGTAAACTATTTCTCTAATTTTCAATTCTTCACCTTGTTTTTGAGCAATTTTATTATTGAAAATGCTTGTTCACAGACATATTTGCTACCACACTTAGATATTATTTGAGCAGATCATCTATTAAGTTTGAAAGTTGTGATTTATCAAGTTCCTTGTAAATTTCTATTACACAGTCTTCTGAGAGTAGGGTTACTACTCAGTCTCCTCTCCCGATGCTAGTTGCGCAGAGCAGCTCATGGCACGCCCCAGGGCCATGAAGCATGCCACTGCCACCAGTAGGAGACCTTGGCATCACTGCTCTATGCTACTGGCAATAACAATAACTAGCTGAATGGGGCATCACCAACGCTTTGAACTGTTTTAGAAATATTTTCATTGGTAAAAATCAGTTGTCTGGCTGTTCCATCTTCAGGCATAGTATGCAAAAGGGAATCTATTAGGAATTAAAATTTAATAATAAAAAAATACAACTGTTCTTGTTGAATGTTCTTTCGAGTTATGGCCATTACCCACCCCACACCCCAGAAAGTAGTGTTGAGAGAACATAATATGAACTCTCAGAAGATTTGTCTTACGAGTACAGTATTACAGTGTATTACCAGGCAGCTTATTTAAGATAACTTGTATGTTCGCAAGCTCCCATTTTACACCATTTCATTCTAATAGGTTTATTTTATTTTACTCTTTATTTGTACATACAGTGGCAGAAAACTGATATATCTGCAATCAACAAATCAATATATTTTTAAAAGTTTAAATTAGTTAACAACGTAACAAATGCTAATGATTTGTAATCTAATATCACTCTAATAACAATCTAATATCATAGAGGCGAGAGTAAAGTCTTTTAAATTGGTATGCAGTGCTGGCTGAGATGATCTCTTGAGGAAGGTTATTTATTAGTATATAATTTCGTAGTTGAAATTATCCCACACGAGGAGATACTCCCAATAGCACTATCATGTAGGCTACACAGAACAAAATCATCCTATTAAACAATCATTATACTACAGAGCGGCATGCTAACAATGAACCTATCCCTTCTGAGTGATCCAAGCCTTGCACCTCATTCTATAAACAATGACATCCAGGCAACAGCAACCTGTGTACATGGTCACCTGGGAACATGGGCCTTCAGAATGGCGTTATATTTAGCTGTCATCACAGCTGCATCACAGTGCAGCACTGGGGCACATGGTTCACATAGCCACTGCTAGATCGCAGTCCTAAAAAATGCACGAACACATTTCCGGAAATTTCTTAGGATCTTCTGGACGGATCCGCAAACAAATCATCAGTTCCCCAGCAGGAGACCAAGACATGTTGAATGGCACCTCATTTGTCTCCATTGGTTGACAGGAAGGGGTCTAATTGTGTGTGCCAAACAAACAGATGCAAGTAATTTGAACACCATATAGTATCAATAATTTTAAAATTAATGGACTAGTGAAATCAATAGAGGAAGAGAGGAGTGAAGAACAATTGGGGAGCAGAGTAACTACATATGCACTCTCTAATTGGTCATAATCTTCCGCAGAACTAAATGTATGATGGTGGTGCAGTCTCTGAATGGGGCAACATTTTGTAGGGTGTCTGCGGGCCCTGGCTGACACCTCTATACACTCTTACCACTAAAGTAAAACACAGCTTAAAGAAATTTGCAGACATACATTAGAAAGGAGTAGTAGACGAAACAAAAAAACAAACAAAAAAAGCTTCAGCCACCAGAGGAGACATGCTAAGCGAAGGACAGACAAGGAAGTGTCCCTCCTCACAATAGAGAGAGGTTTGCAGCAGTTCACTAAGACTTTCGTAGCAGCACTGTTATTCTGCTAAATTTCTATATCACACTTTTGAAAAGAAAAGAACAGAAATTGATCAAAATCTTTGAACCACTGATAGACATAGCAAAAATGAATAGCAATTTACCACAATATACTCTTAAAATACCACTCTTAAAACATATTTGCCCATCAATATTAAGAAAATGTCAATAAACTTACCACAAAAGTATTGTGGTAATCAATTTACAATTTCTCTTGACATTGAAGTTAATTATTGCTGTTTCTACAAAAAAAAAACATGGATTGCATTATTTCCCCTTTAATGATATTTTCAGTAAAGAAACTGGGGTTTTGGAAGTTATATCTGTTTATTTCTCAGCTATTGATTTGACAAAAGAGAGAGAGAGAAAGAGAGAGAGGAGAGAGAGAGGAGAGAGAGAGAGAGGAAAGAGAGAGGAGGGAGAGGAGAGAGGAAGAGGAGAGAGGGAGAGGGAGAGGAGAGAGGGAAAGGAGAGAGGGAAAGGGGAGAGGGAAAGGAGAGAGGAGAGAGAGAGGAGAGAGGGAGGAGAGGGAGAGAGAGGAGAGAGAGAGGAGAGAGGGAGGATAGAGGGAAGGAGAGGGAGAAAGGGAGAGGAGAGAGAGGAGAGGAGAGGAGAGGGAGAGAGAGAGAGGGAGAAGAGGCTCGAGAGAGAGAGAGAGGAGAGAGAGAGAGAGAGGAGAGAGAGGAGAGGAGAGGGAGAGAGAGGAGAGGGAGAGAGGAGAGGGAGAGAGAGGAGAGGGAGAGAGAGGAGAGAGAGATGAGAGAGGGGGAGAGAGGAGAGGGAGAGAGAGGAGAGAGGTGAGAGAGAGAGAGGGGAGAGAGGGACAGAGAGGGAGAGAGGAGAGAGGGACAGAGAGGGAGAGAGAGGAGAGAGGGACAGAGAGGGAGAGAGGAGAGAGGGACAGAGAGGGAGAGAGGAGAGAGGGACAGAGAGGGAGAGAGAGGAGAGAGGGAGGGAGAGAAGAGCAATGTATCTCTAAATCGGTTTCAGTTAACAACCTAGAATACTTCCAAATTATGATTGAAAGAGTGCTTCTTACGCTCTTTCAAGAATTTTTATCGTAACCATCCAGTCTGAAGAAAGATAAAGACACAAATGATTTATTTCTGTTCCAACATCATAACAGCAAGACTTTTATTTTGTTTTCATGAGAGAGAGAATCCATGCACATTATGCAAAAAAGCAAGGAAATTTGAAAAATCCATTTACAGCCCATTTTTGAATTACACAATTTGCAGCATCCCAATCCCTAAGCAAATATGCTGAAGTGAATAGTGCAGAATGCCTATTAGATATGGTGATATTTTCTGTGAAATTATTTTACAAAATGTTTTATAAAATATAAATTTTATAAAATCCAGCTTGGTCAAGGTAAAATTTAGTTTATAAAAAAAGTTACGAATTAAATATGTCCTATTTTCATCAAATAATTTTACACAAGAACCAATTAGCATTTATCGCAGCCCACAAGAGCAGTACAACTTGTAAGAACCATGAAGCTCAAACACACTGCCACTTTTAAAATACTTTCTGAAGTTTGTGAATTGCACACTAACGTACTTTGCTGAAAATGGCCACAAAAGTAGTTGATTCTGAGATGGAAGTCGTAAGAATACATATTGATTATTGACATATTGAAAAAGTGCCCATATTTATATAAAATAATGCATCATTTCACTACAATAGAAATGCTGGGAAAGTCAGTCCACAGAAGTAGTAATTGCAAATGTCATTTGGGAAATGCAGCCAAATACAATTTAGAATACTATATTTTCCAAAGGTAACAGGCCCAACTACCATATTTACCCAAATATGTCAACTCTGAATACAAGTTGACCCCCTAATTTCGAAGAGACCTCCTGAGAATTTTTAATTTTTACTAATCCTTACTATTTAGTCAAAATAAAATTTCAAATTGTCTTATTGACAATTCCAAATTGCCTTGGAGATAATGTTATGATTTATTGCCGAACTATAATTTTCTTCTTCCTTAAAATCATCATAATCATGGTTTCTGTTACTACCCCTCATTATCTTCACATATGTCAATGTTTCCTTCTATTTCCTCCTTCCATGCTGTGACATCTGACTTTTTAGGCTCCCCTGAAAGTTTGCACGGTTTTACTAAATTCTGCAATCATTTTATCTGTTTCGAAATTTCAAAAAGTGACACAGAAAGCAAGTGAAATGGCTGGAATCCCAATGTAAATTCATTTTCCACATGGAATATAATTATAATCAATACAATGAATCTTCTCTCTCTTTATTTTTTCTTTTCCTTCCTTTCTTTCTTTCTTTGTTACTCCCCTAGGCATTTATGCTAATCATTTTTAGGCCTGCTTCAGTGAACAGTGCATCGTTCCTTTCTCTACTGGGAGTGGGGACTTCAAGGGTTAGTGGCACCTACATGTCAGAGGCTGTCGAGTTGGCTACTAACCCAGACCACGCGTACTTGGCCAACCCCACCCATGATGTGTCGAGCGATGAAACCACCTTCGGCTGCACCACAACTTCTTTGCCATTGGTATGGCATGCTTTGCACACATAGAGCCGGTTTTCAAATTGGTGCTGATACCTGAAACATATTAATATCTCTTAGGGAAAGGCCTGAAATATATACTATAAGTGAAAAATATAGAATCTTTTTAGATTCTACACAATATTTTTTGAAGGTGATGTTTGTTGTAAGAGCAAATAAATGGTGATGTGCACCTTTGGGTTATTGGAAGGTTCAGTGTCATCCTCCAAGAAGTAATGCACCATCAATGGTGACACCCAAATTATTAAATCATGCCAACTTGTTGATTCCCAATTACTAAGCAATCATATTTTGACCCCCCCCCCCCAGCTCTTCAAATGGCACAACCGAGGATTGGCAAAAATGTTGACCAAAATTTTAAGTCTTAAGAGATAAAAGAGACAATAAAAAAATGCTTTCTACACCAGACTGTACAAATATGACCTACCAGCAACATTAAGGAACCTGAAATATTAACACTGAGCAAAAAGAAACAATAAAAGAGGACTTGCAACATTAAAATACACTGTGGCAATATTACACAAACAACACAATTTTATCTACTTTCTAAGAACCTACCAATGAATTAATGAAACTGATCACAAATTAAAGAATTACCAAACAATAACAAACAATAAAAATTAATGGAATTGATTGTGGATTTCAGAAAATTAGAATACAGCTGTGGCAACAAAAATGTGTTTTGAAAAAAGAACTGATGATCGGAAACAAGACAGTTTTCAAAAGGAATTTTTTGAAAAATTGTTTCATTAATTTTCTCAGTCTTTACAATATTTATTAACCATTCCTAGATTATATGATTACCATATATATTCAAATGATCCCCACATTTTGTTTTTCAAAAATTGGGGTGCAGGTATTATTTGCACATACTTTCTTGAGCCCAAGAATGTCTACCCCACTACTTGACTAACATCAGATGAATTAAGAATAAATATTAGCAATGAGCGTATTTGACAAAATCTGGTAACCAGAAATGTTTGCTTCCATGTAATAAAAACTATTTTGCGTCAAAAACTAGTAATAGATTTGATATAAAAGTCCTGTCATCAAAATAACCCCCTCACCCACTCTTCTCGCATCTAGAGAAATGAATGCTCGAGATAATGGGCATGAATAATATCATGAACTTGCAGCTTGAACTTTCACTGTGAAAGAAAAATTACGAGTGACAGAAGAATCAGAATAAATTGGTAACAGCACAGAAGGAAGGAGGTATGATGTGGATGAAAGTTGCATTCATGATTGGTGTCAGGACAAAACGCAACTTCAAAACATTTATGTTAATTGGTCGGCAAAAACACAAACTAAAGTTATTTCTCTTCTATTGTATATGCAGGATTGTGTTTCAATATTAACAAAGTAATAAAATAATTGAGATTCTTTTTTTTGCAACAAAAGCAATAAAAATTGTTTCCCTCAGATTTGTTCCCATAAACTAAAAATGCAGGTGCTATTCAAGGACGAGAAGGGGTGGTATGTATTTTGTATACATTATGCTTTAGAAATAGTGCATAACTAAGCACTAACAGTTAACTAGTGCTTTACATTAAAAAAATCAATTGAATCCAAAGAGCTACTTGGACAAACCATCTGCAATGCAAATGTAATGATATAACATTCTTGGTGCAGCTCAGCTGGAATTTTTGAATACCCTTCCACAATATTTTCAAAAATAAATTAATAATGAATAATTTTGAAAACTGAACAATTTTCAAAATTGGGAAGCATTTTCTAGAAATGATATAAGAAAATATTCATCATATTTTTCAGTTAGTATGTATATTCATATCAAAACCAAAATTTTATTTTCAAATCTTTCATAGCTCTTTTTGTCTTAGTTTTGAAATAATTACAAAAACTTCCCAAGTATGAAAAGGAAGAGCCTTCATGTATTTACAAACAGAGTACTAATGAAGAACATTGCCACTAACAAAAGTCCATGAAGACATAAACAGATGCAATGACCACAACATTAACTGATAGGCAGTTTGCCAACTCTTTCATGTTATCAAGGACACTTCTCTTTTGGCAAATGATCTCAGCATATGATGACGTTTCATATTTGTGATATAAGGGTATCTTTTATAAGGAACTTTGAATTACTTATGTAATCAATGTGACATTAATTTTCTTCATTTCTTTGTATTTTCACCAAAGAGTGTACTAAAAGTATGCATGAAATCTAATTTTTTCCTCATCAATATTAAATATTTATCAAAGCAGGTTGATAGTTCCCAATTATATTTAGTAAGTTTTACATGAAATAAAATAAAACTACATTAACGAATACTAGAAAACAGAAAGTAAGAAATATTAACCTACTGATTTGGTACAGACGTGTAGTACTGGCAATTATTCACAGTTACGCCAACTTTCCCTTCTGTGTCTATAGTCAATAACCATTTCTAATTTAGACATCTTTGTACTGTACTAATCTACTGCATCATTGTAAACAATCCTTTCAAGAGATACTGACTTGCTGTATGCATTTTTCAGAACTACACAAATTTCATTTCAAAGTCAAAGAACACACATTTATTGTTACAGAAAATGTCAAATATTTTTTAATTAGTTAACTTATAATTTTACGAGCATCCAGGACAATCTTGAAAACTACGCTTCACCAATTCGTTTGTCAATAACTAAGTGGCAGCTACTAACACTTAAGCCACCAAGTCAGTTTAAATTCAGACAAATGCAAGTTCTCTTTTATATGCCCTGCACATATTTCCTTTCCTTTGCAAGTCTAAACTACTTACCACAACAGCTACCAGACAATACTCTCTAAAGCAGAGGTTGCCAACATGTGGTCTGCCAGAAATAATTTGTTGCTAGCAGAAAAATCTTGGACATTTTTGCATTTATTCATTTAATAATTATTATTAAGCAAAAAATTCAGAAACTTATTTCAAATGAGCAAGAACAAATTAAAATGTGCATTTCCTTGAAAATTTTTAATAATTGAAATAATATTAACGATTTTGTTTCACTTGAGCAATACTGATTTTCTTAAGATTAACTAGATATTTACAATTTTGCTGCAATTAAATACACACTTATAATTTATTATAAATTATTTATACAACTTACAGGTACATTTTATTTAAATAAAATGGAAGTTATGTGATCAATATTTTACAAACTTATTTATCGTTTTAGAAACTTCAAATAAGGGTTCCACACGATTTAAAATTTTGAACTTGCTCATCTGTGATATCCAAAACGTTTGGCAAATGCTAGTCTAAAGTAAGTAAGAAACATTCTTGAAAGAATAAGGTCTCACCGGCATCTGGCAGCACTGCAGTGTGCAAGACCTTCTTTGAGATGGCCCATGCTCCGATCACAGCGCTGTTCGCATGACATACAGGTAACAGGACAGGTGAAATACTGGTCAGGAAACAACACTGGGGCTGTGTTGGCGATTTCTCCACTGAACTTGTCATTC
Organism: Teleogryllus occipitalis; assembly: GCA_011170035.1. NCBI lineage: Eukaryota > Metazoa > Arthropoda > Insecta > Orthoptera > Gryllidae > Teleogryllus > Teleogryllus occipitalis. The sequence continues at coordinate 37,518 of BLKR01009456.1, read as the reverse complement.
AGAAGCTGAAACACAATATGTCACCTTGAAAACAAGTAAAGTAAAGTGAACTTGAAGACACACACGTTCATTAATCCTTTAACTGCTATGAGCGTGCCTGTACGTCCAGCAGGTACCGTGCCCTGTGTGCTATGAACATGTCTGCATGTCCAGGACTTGCAGTTCACCTATTGCTTTGGACATACAGGTAGTTCTCCCTAATGTTTGTGTTCTTTATTTCAATGATCATGCATTATGCTTATACAATTGGAATAACAACTGGGGCCTTTCTAAGGTTCCAAGACTTCCTTTCATTGCAAATACATGGAGCTAGGGTCATTTTTCTCAGGTCAGAGCAGCTTTGGCCGCTCACAGCACTGCACAACTGCACAAAGCGCTCAGCACAGCACACCCAGTCGATGAGTCAGCACAACACACCAGTGACGTGCAGCAATTAGCAGTCAAAGGGTTAAAGCTAAAAACAATATATACTCACACTTGTATAAATCTTTCAACAATATCCTCTGACCTATCAATTCTGCCATTACAAAATTATAGTAACAGATACGACATACTTGGTACAAAAAAACTTTAAAAATTCAAAAAAGGACTTTTACTGATTTTTACTTTTCTTATCATCTATTTGTCATTACCTTTCTTAGAGGATTTGTCATTTTCATTCATTCATTCATTCATTCATTCATTCACTTATTCATTCATTCATGCATGAATAAGTGAACGAATGCATGCATTCATTCTTTCTTTCTTTCTATCTTTCTTTCACTTTTCCCGTTAACATCCATGGCTTTCCTTTAGAGTTTTCTTACCTATTCTTAATATTAACTCACTTGTCAGCTGCACTTCAACTTTTCCAAGTACGTTTTTATTTTAAAGAAAGAAAAAAAGAAAGGAAGAGAAAGAAAGAAAGAAAAAGAAGAAAAGAAAAAAAGAATGGGGGGAAAAAAAATACAAAGACAGAGACAGAAACTTACCTTCAGTGTATGATAAACGACATGAGGTTGCCTTGGAGAGCGAACAGCAGTGTTCTCCAACTCGGCTTGAACAGCAGCTCTAAGCTCCGAAAAATCAGTGGGAGGCTGCAGAGTCTGAATTCCCACGTAGCGCAGAGAACTAAATGCTTCTATTTCCAGCTTGCTCTGAGCAAACCGACTGCGAAGGAAGTCCTCAGCACTTTCATTCAGAGCTAACAAACACACAAAAAAATCACATGAAAAATGCGAAACACATAAAAATAATAGCAGTATATTAAATGCTACATGTATTTAGCAACATATTACAGTTTCTTTTTCATTAAGTTAGTGGCCACATTCTTTTTTTAATGAACTTATTCAACATTCACTAAGTTGCTCTGATAACACAATACATAGTTCTCTACAATAATAGATACTGAAGTATGGTTGCACCTTATTTTTAGCATGTTTATGGCAGGTGTGGATGTAAGAAAACACTGGACTGTCCTTTAATGAGCATCGAAAGATAAAACTACCAATTGAAGAATTAAGAAAGGTTCTAACAATGAAACAGTAATCACGGCTGGAGCTAAAATCCTACACCGGGGTCCATCCCTCACCCCTCCCTTCACTGATATGAAATTAAAAAATTTGGGTTGGGGTCAATCACCTTTTAAATCTGATATTCACTTTTGAAGATTCTGTATGAAAAGGAACAGCACTTGCAATTTAAAATATGGTCATCATATCTCCCAAGAGTGATAGAAATAGTTCTTTTAAAAGAACACTTACTACTATATTTAAACATTCAGTTAAAAACAATTTTTAATCAATGCCTACCCTAATTCATCATCATAAAATGAAAGACAAAATATGTAACTATGAAGCATTTTTAATAGTTACTGAAATTAAAGAAATTTCTTTCAAAGAAAACAAACTCACATGTTTGTAGAGTTCGTGTGTGTCTGGTTTCATGGAAAATGATGACAGCTGGTCCCAGTGCAGAGAGAGGGCCTCCAAACTGACTGCGCTGCCCTACATTCTGCAGAGCAGATTGGAAATGCTGTGTATAGGCACGTGATGCAGAGCCCAAGAATCGGAACATGTCTTGATGAAGTCGTTCTGAACGGGTGCGGTATATCACCAGATCTGACACTGCCAAAATCTAGAAACCCCCCAAAAATTTGGAATATTAATATTAATTTCATATCATCAAAAAATTTGAAATATCATTACAAACACAAAAGAATCCTAACCTTCTTCAAATTACTTTACAAATAAGTCATCTTTTAATTCCAGTTTTATGTAAAATAAAATTATTACAATAATAAATAACATTTGCAACACTACCTAAATTTATTTATTGCAGTAAGCTTCTTCATCTATATCATCTATTCACAAATTTATCACAATTGTTTATAGGCAGCAAGAAGAACAAATTTTTAACACATTTCTTTGAACTGCAGCAAGTGTACACTCAATCAAACACTACTCTGTATACTTGAAGTGGCCACAGCTCTATAATGGTTGTACATATAATACATCAGATAATACGATAAAGTAGATGTTTCATAAATCAAACATCAATACAACAAAAATGTTTACAATATTCATTCCATATGCAATGGGCAAAAACCTGATAACACAAGTTAAATTTCAGGTCTTGAATATTTTAAAGGATACAAAACAAAAGCATAGTATCCACAGTTTAATTACATAACCAATACTTCATTATTTGTTACGTTAAAATTTGTCATTTTCAGTCATCAATTTCATAAACAATGTTCTAAATACACTTCAAAAAAATCCTATGAATAACAAAAAAAGAAAAGAAGCTCAAAACAAAACAAAACAAAACAGATGTTAACAAAACATCTCATTACTTTAATTATATTCTGTAAACAAGGGAAAAACATTTACTGTTACTTCCATTGCACTGTCATAAAAGCGAACATCTCAAAATATGATTATCAATATGTTGTAAACCATAATTTTGATGTATAAAATTCAATTCACAAAAATTGGCTTAAAGAAGTTTCACTTCATTTCTGCATGCAGGGTGTGCCATATTTTTTTCTTCCAGTTTTTCGATACTATTTTTTTCTTATCTTTTTTTTTATTATTGGAGATCCGCACTGTTCTTCATTTCAAAATATGGAAGTATCTAGTGTTGTAGCAATATAAAATCAATGAGAGACAGAGGCATGAAAGCAAGAATTTTTTGAAGTGATAATTCTCTATTATCCCATAGTCAGAACCTTAAACACCATAAAATGCATTGGTGAAATAACTTAGAATGTGCATTATTAAAAAGGTGATTTATATTGCAATTTCATACAAGAGCCGCAACAAATCAGAGAATACCCACCATAATTGATACCCATGATAACTGAGACCTAGCAAAGCCAAAGAAGCTAAGTACCAAAATTTTCTAAATGAAGGTTTTGACATATAAATATTATATAAATTGGGTAACATCTATTTAGCGATTACTCTAGTTGTAGGTCATGAATACAAATTCATACAGTTTTTATTCATTTCCGGAAAAAAACATTTTTGGCTCCTTGACTTTGCAACACTTTAATTATCATACTAATTTTGTGACAACATTCATTCCTCATTTGCTTTTTCGAAGTTGTCTCTCCTCACAAGGTAGAATCTCTCTCTGTCACTCACCTTAAGCAGCAGCCTCGTACGCTGGTTTTCATGCGTAGTGTTACCAAGGAGGCCCTCCGTATCCAGACAAATGACCCTCAACTGGGGGTCAAACGCGGCCCAGGCTCCCAGAGTACACGAGTTCTGCTCTGATGATGTTCTGAACACTTCAACACCTCCAAAGAATGTGTGGTTGAGTGTGTGGGATTTGCCATCTCCGGTGTTCCCAAAGACTGATACAACTTTCACTCGAGTCGATCCTTCACAACTGAGTCTTCCCAGAAACTGTTCCACAGATGAAACCTTTGCAAACACAAACATATTTTAAGAATATAGCATAAATAATGTAGTTTAATGTGTGTAAATGTAGCTTCTTAATGCACAGGTTTTGTTGTAACCTTTTGCTAGTGGCGGTAGGAGTAGAGCTGGGAGAATGTTATTATTTTGTTAGCAAAACAAAAAAATGAAAATCTGAAGTTACCTATGCAAAAAAAGTTTTCTATAACTCAGGAGTGAAAATGTCTAGTTTTCAAAAGTTGCTAACTATGTTATTTTAAACTTTTATTCATCTTTTAACTATTTAGAGTTAAAATGTTGGGAAAAGATTCTGGAGCTCAAGAAAGCATGCATAGATGGTATTTCTTCCTTATAATTCACATACAGTATTGTTTTGGACCTCTCACTCTTTTTTTAAAATTTATTATAAAAAAGAAAATAAGAAAAGAAAGAATTAAGTACACTAAGACAGGCTAACAACTCCAAGAACTAAGTAAAATTAAAGGCCAATTTGCATAACACTGACTAATTCAATTATTTGTTGCAGACATGAAATCAGCAAGTCAGTTAACAGGTCAGAAGAACAAATTGGTACGGCCTGGAGCAAAGAGGTCAAAGTCACAAATAGTAGTAAAAAAGAAAAGCTGTGAAATGAGTGATGTGTGATTTATTTGCATTAATGCATGATTTATTTGCAGTGCATTTATTGAAACTTTTACATGCTGAAATTAGGTAACAAGATAGTTGTCATTACATACTAAAAACAGACATTAACGTACTTAGACCACTATTGAATTGTGTGCAAATTAAAACATGGATCAATTTTAAATTGAGATATTCATCTGAATTCTTGCAGTCAGAAATTGTAAATAGACTCACTTTTGTTTGTGCAGTTGATTAATTGTTAGAATAAAAATTACTATAACCTGAATTTTGGCTAAATTGTTACATGTACTACTTTAGCCCCCAGACCAGCAAATGACAATTATTGTGCCAGTAGTGTTTATAACAAATATATTGTATGTTAAATTAAAAAACATGTACCATATTTTTAAGACCAAATTTGAAACTGTCATAAAGGAAGGAAAAAAATCAAAATAGTTTTTCTTTTCCTTTTTTTTTTCTTCCCTCAATAATTTTACACCATCAGACTTAATCCTTCTGTAATCTTTATTAATTATAAAATTCAACTTTTACATTTCGCCTATGGCTTTTTCTACTTAAGTGAAAGAATCTTCTTTTAACACAGAATAATCTAAAAGTATTTTCCAATAACAGTCAGCAGTAAAAACACTATTTTCCAAGAAATAAACATATGATGACAACTGATGAATTAACATAAAATGTTATTACTACCCTCATTAGCATATTATAAGACATTCTTAAAAAAAATTTTTAATGAAGGATTATTTGGGAAAAATAATAAAAAACTCATCCATGTAATGAAGTTAGTAGGCATTTCAAACAGGAAAATTTTTTTGTTAATTTTGATTTCCAAATATTTTACGAAAAAAAATTTGAAGCATAAAGTTACAACTATGACAAAACAGAAAAAGGGAATATTAACATTGAAGAGTATTGATACTGTTTGCAACAAGTGTAATAAATTAAGTACACACTCGAAAGAGATTAAAGTGCTCAGAAATATAATGTTCTACATTAGGGTCTTTCTTGGCTTCAATTTTTATATTTTGTAACGTACAGCAAAATCTTCATTGCAAACAAAACAATTCCTGAAAGTGAATTATACATTTCTTCCGATGAAAAAGTTTTCACGGTTTGGTTCTAGTGGTATTAGGATTTTCTAATAGGTTAAAATATTTTTACAAAATGGAAAGTTAGAAATGTTTTTAAAACAAAATAACTATGAATTTTCAAACTCGAATGTTTTTGCCTTTTTTTAACTCTCAATTTTTAGTTGTACAATTACACAACAATGCTAGTTACTTTCAAAGTTAAGTAAAGTTTTGTAAAATATGTGGAAAATAGATTTTTGAAATTCCGCCTCCCCCCCCCCCCCAATAATTAAAATTTAGATGTAACAACTAGAACGTAATGAGGTATTTGACAACATACACACATTTGGACACTTATAAAATAATTTATCTAAAACAGATTAAGATGAATGTCTAATATGTTTTAGATAAATGCCTATCTAAGAAGACAACACGGCTTAATTCATATTTATATTTGAAATTATTTAACTGTTATTTTCTGTTCATGGTTTTTAAGAACAAAACTAATATTAAAAATGGAAAAAATAGACCAAAATTGATCTACGCAAAATACCAATAACATAATCATACATTGAACATTAATTTTTGAAGTATGCAATTATAACAAAGAAACCCTCAAACAATAACCAATATACCAATCTTAAGATAAAGAAGCCCCCAATGAAGTGTACTCTGAACTGTGACAAAGGATAAACATCAGGAAAACAATAATTCATTCCAGAAACACACAACACTAAGTTGACAAACAAAGGAAACAACCTACCTTCAAAAGCTCCTTGCCATCTATAAGTAAGAAGCTGCCTCCATTTGTATCTTCTTCGGGCCCCAATTTCAGAGAAGTAAACTCTGAAGTTATCGTTACATCGGGTCTAAGTCCTACAGATGATTTATGGGGATCCGAGTATGGTTCGTTCATGAGTCTGCTGTTGCACAACAGAGAAGCGTCAATGGACTCCATGATCGCCGGAGAGTTGCTCTGTTCGGTCCTTTTGAACCGCTGGGAACCTCTCTGCACCGAATTCAGAGACTGATCCATGTTCCTCGGTTGCTGAGAGTCATCTTGGTACCACGGAGTACTATCAAGAGTGAATATCATTGTGTGTTAATGTTCAGGTTATGATAATTGTCGTCGAGCGCACTGGAGACATTATGCTCATGTTTTCGCAGTAGCGCACGTAAAGAGTAAGTTCCCTCATGAGTTTATTTTTAAAGCCACGAAAAACACAAAATGAACAACACGACTCCTAAGTGCACTACCTGTCACAAGTATTTAACCCGAAAACAAAGGAAACGCACAGTACCCAGTTCGTCTCTACTTCCGCGCATCCTTCCTACTTCTCGATTCACTTCATTGTTAATGTTTTATGATGAATTATGTCACTGACGTGATAAACAAACCAATCATATGTACAAGTTCGCACAGAATTTCACAATAACCCGAATGTTGAGTCATGTGCCTTAAGAAACTGTAATCTAATCCACTAGAGCGCGAGGTCAACAAAACAATATATCGATAACCACCCACTTGCACGTATGAAAGTAGTCCGACTGACGATCCAACTGCATTGAAAAAAATAGCATTGAACGTCACTCACAAACAGCAAAACTGAGAAAACGACCTACTAGAACAACATGTGGCAGAACGTGACGTCATTGGCGACTGACATATATCTCATGAGCTTTCAACTCCATCGACGTAGTAGCCGATCATCTGGAAAACACCTTGTGTAATTTGTTCTGCGATGTTGGCACTTTCGCACGTGCAAAGGGGTGGGGCATTTTCGTGGGCTGACTTGATTTGTTTTATCGCCGAACATAAACAGTACGTATTAAGTTACCCGCAGAATCTTTTCAACATGCAAGTTCAAGGTCAACAATAAAAAGTCGCAGTTATTGGTGTAATTATGCCCTGTCATACCGCACATTGCCACTTTTTATTATCGTAAAAATACATACCGCCCTCGCCACACATCTGTAGGGCTCATGCGTCGTATGTTGACAAGCGGAAACATTGTTTATTTAGAACTGCAAAAAACGCTTCGACTAATAAAAAGTTGTTTACGCATTCCTGAAAGTATCATGCAAGACTAGCGCTGATTTTTAGTGAAGGTCACTCAATCAAAGGCTTGTGTTTTACTAATATGCGTTTTCACGCGATTCCCTTTTTGTTCTTTTCGAAAATACGTGGCGATAGTGTGTACCCCCACTTCACCTAACAACACTCAGAAATCAGATCTTAATATTGACAATAGCTGCACAACGTGGTTGTTCCCTTATCAGCGATACTTATCAATGCGCTATAACGGAGCTTCCTTTGTAACTTGCAAGCGACGGTGTAGTCGGTTGTTTCCTACCTCCCGGAGAGGCGATTGTCAGCGTAAACAAAAGAATGTTGCAACACTTACCAAAAGCTATATGGTATATTCTGTGACGCAAAGGATGTCGCGCGGTCATTAGTAGTGTGGGGCTGTCGAATTCTCCCACTGAAGGAAAGGTCATATGCCATTTCTCAGAGGATGTGAACGCTGGCTGGAAAAAGAGAAAAAGTGAACGAGGCGTCGTGCGAGCGACATGCCTCTCTGTCACTAGTATGCATTCAGACCTCCTGGAGTGCAGTGGTCTGTTTCATACGCCATCGAATGCTGAGGGGCCTCTCGTACGTCATGAGACTATCTCTTCGTTAGTCATCCAGAGAGAGCCTTTGTTGCAGAAGACAAACTGCGAGTAGTACGTACTGCGTTGAAAACACTCAAGTTCAGTGGCAGGTATTATTGTAAACAATGTCGCCATTTGAAGATGGATTTATGCATTAATTGACTTCGACCACAATCGGATTGGCGGATTCGAAATTCGATTAGGCGCAGTTGTGAAAGAATCGTTTTAAAAACTTTATTTTTTTAGCATTTTGTGATAAGCAAAACATCTTGTAATTATTAAACAAAACACGATTTACTTACGTTTTCTTGAAAATTGATTTTTTTATTGTAAAACATTTTCATTCGATGCAGTTCTGGCTACACTAGTAAAATTCTTTTAGTTCCAGAAACGCGAACAAGATTATGTAATCTCGCTGTGCAACTTTTTTTTCTTTAGTTAAAAATAAACAGCAAATAGCAAAAAAGACTGATCAAAAGAAATACGAATAAAAATATCATCACTATACTCGATTTTTACTGCACGTTCGACAGTAACTTGAAAACAAAGTGACAGATTGGGGAAAACCTCAAACCAACTCAATATTTTTTCAACTCAATTTCCGATCCGAAACTTCTTTGTAGAAGTGTTTTATCTTTGTCTTTTTACACTGTAAAAACATTTACAAAATAGTAAATGAGTTTGAACAAGTACAAATAAAATGTCATATTTCTGGCATTTTTAATTATTCGTCATGTGATGTATAAAATGTATTTCGTGTGATATTAGATTAATTCAACATACCAAACATTAAAAAAATCGATGATAGCTGAAAAATATCAAGTAACCCAATATTTCCTTTCCCCTTAATTATCTTTAGCTCATATGTAATATGCTTCGTCGAAAATTAATACAATATAAATAAGTATTTTTTGGCTCACTTGGAATAATGATTAACGTTCAAAAAATGCGAAAATAATTTATATGAAAAATGGATGTTCACTTGAGCCTTATGGAAGCTTCAAAGATAAAGAAATAATGATTTCAACTCATTTATTTATTTATTTATTTTACGTCAAAAAAACAGTTAAAAAACTGCGTATGACGTGCTATGGGGAAAATTGAATTGTGTGCACATTTTCAAAATTCTGTGATCCCTACACTAAGTCATATACTACTTAAATTTTGAATTTTGAAAGGGAGAAAAAAACAAAAAAACTCCCTTTTTTTAGAATACATTTATTTATTTATTTATTTATTTATTTATTTATTTATTTATTTATTTATTTATTTATTTATTTATTTATTTTACGTCAAAAAAACAGTTAAAAACTTTTTTAAAGAGGAAATGGAAATGGAAATCAAATCAAACTAATAATAGTTAAAGCAATTTTGACAGTTTGCAGATTTCATAATCAGTACACTAAAAATCACACAAATAAGTTGAGAATAAATGTACACCACATTTTTAAATTATTAGTATAAAATTTTGTAGTTATAGTTATGTCGCGGAAAACATTTGTATACGCTTTGATAGTTACGCCGCTATCTCAATCTTGTTTCCGTGTAGAAAGGCCAGAATCATAGGCGTAATTTTAAATCGGGAGAGGGAAGGCGTAGCCAGAAATTTTAATCGGGAGAGGGAAACAGCAACAACAAACAACAACAACAATCACAACAACAACAACAACAACAACAACAACAATAATAATAATAATAATAATAATAATAATAATAATAATAATAATAATAATAATAAAGTACAAATGATATAAAATAACGATTTACACAATAAATAACACTTAATTTAAATTCATAAAATTATAAATTCTATGTATGTGTGTACTCTGGTGCTACGGCCACAAGAGGCACTAGAGACTAGCACCTCTCTATCGGCTAGACCGTGCCATGGAAACCCAGCATAACGACAATGGGCTCGGGACACCTGTGATGAGCAGGTCGCAACCCTTTACACCGATTACTTTGATAACACTAACATTACCATTTTCTAACAATCGAAATTATTATTAATATGAAATCGATAATTAAAAAAAGCTTGTATATTCTTAAGGATTCATATACTTACTTACTTACTTACTCTCTCTATATACTTACTTACTCTCTCTCTCTCTCTCTCTCTCTCTCTCTCTCTCTCTCTCTCTCTCTCTCTCTCATATATATATATATATATATGTGTGTGTGTGTGTGTGTGTGTGTGTGTGTGTGTATGTGTGTGTGTGTGTGTGTGTGTGTGTGTGTGTGTGTGTGTGTCTGCGTGTCATTTCATGAGTCATGGCAACTATTTTATGTATTTCGAATAACCGCATATGCAGTTATTCGGAATATATAAAATGCATATGCATATTATACTCTACAGCTATTGCACTACACATATTTGATAACATGGTGTAGACAGTACGGGTTGTGACCACCAGATGACGTCTAAATGCATTGGTGTCTATTAGACAACATATGCAAATCTTGTGTTCCGAGATGGATGTCACTAAAGTTGAACAGCGAGCACAGGGAAATATTGCATTTCTGCGAGGCAGAAATGCTCGTGAGTGCCGTACCAAGCTAAGAGAAGCATTGGGTGATAGGGCGTTGTCCTATCGAACTGTTGCACGTTGGGTGGAGGCCTTCAATTCAAACGTGTATGCGTACACTGTCAGAAATTACATTAAATTTAGTGTAGATTTAATCTACGACTGTACATGAATTTTAATGTACCGTGTACATTAAAGATATATTCATGTACCTGAACATTAGATTTAATGCTTAAATTAAAATCAATGCAGAAATAATGTACCACTGTTAACTTACTTGTCTACATTAAATTTAATTGTACACTTACATTACGTACGTGTACATTAAATTTGTGCGTACATGATAATTACATTAATGTACTTTACATTAAAAGTAATGCAGAAATTTCTGAAAGTGTAGCAACTGTTGATCTGCCGCGCAGTGGACCTCCAGTGTCTGCTCACACAGAGGTGCAAGCAGGGTTGGAAAAATACTTTAAAACTAGTATTTAAATACTTCGCAAAAATACTTTGTAAATAAGTGTTTAAATACATACCCAATATATATTAGGACTCGATGTGCTAAATACATACGTATTTAAAATACTTCAAATACTCAAAATACTGTAAATATATAATAACTAGCGTACCCTTGCGAACACTCTCGAATGTTAAACCCCACCCTCTTCCATAATTTTCCATTTCCATATATTAATCTAGAAATTTCATTATTACATTGTTTGTTTATTTACGAATCAATGTTTTTTGTCAAAAATGACTTACTTAAGGGCAGGAATAAATTTTCAGAAAATGCCGATGTCAATTACTATAACACTCGACGTAGAAATCATATTCATTAGGTGACAGTATTAACAGCTCATTACGAAAAATTCACATACAATACATGTAAATTATTTTACAACACTTTGCCAGATGACATTAAACGATTAAATTCGATAGTAAAGATTAAATCCCAAGTAAAATCGTTTCTGCTGCATAACTGTTTCTATACAATTATAGACTAAACTGAGCATCGAAAGGAAACTAACATTAATTTTAACAGTGATATTTAATGTATTATTTGTATTTGGACTATATAATTCTAAACAACCTGTAAGAAGTATTGTACCGCAGCTTCTGGATCAATGACCCCCATCTCGATCGGGTTTTTGTCCAGTTTCCCTGATCCATTGAGCAAATGCTGAGATGGCCCCTTGATTTGCTTCTGGACGTAAATGTAGCTTCATTATGCGCACGTCTTCTAGAATTCAATGGGAAATATCGTTCAAATTATCGTTCTCCATGTTGTCGCCTCAGGTAGTATTATTTCTCCATGAAGGACATGAAGAGCCCAAATTTATAGCGGATTTACCCTTAAAAATAGATTTTATTACATCGGAGCAAATGTTTTGTTAACAATCCTCGCAAAAAACGTTCATTTTCTTTCTATATTCAAAATTCAATACAAAAATGGTGTTTCAATACAGAAATATTTTTGTTCACAAAATTCAATACAAATATGACTTAGGGTAGGGATCACAGAATTATGAAAACGTGCACAAAATTCACTTCTCCCCGTAGCATGTCAAACACAGTTTTTAATTGTTTTGACGTAAAATAAATAAATAAATAAATAAATAAATAAATAAATAAATAAATAAATAAATAAATAAATAAATAAATAAATAAATAAATAAATAAATAAATAAATAAATAAATAAATAAATAAATAAATAAATAAATAAATAAATAAATAAATAGATAAATAAATAAGTAAATAAATAAATAGATAAATAAATAAATAAATAAATAAATAAATAAATAAATAAATAAATAAATAAATAACTAAATAAATAAATAAATAAATAAATAAATAAATAAATAAATAAATAAATAAATAAATAAATAAATAAATAAATAAATAAATAAATAAATAAAAGACAAAATTTAAAAAATCATCGCAATTTCCTACGCGGAAATTTCACTATTCGACTATTCACATAGTCTGCATAACCCTCCACACATATTTGTGAAATATTTTTATTGTTAGCTTGAAATAAAGAAAATGAGCATAGGTGTGCGCCGAGGGTGTCTGTAATTGGAGAATCCACGGAGAACTACCGATTAGAGTAGCCGGCGGCCACTCTTCTCCCCCAGACAGCGGCTGAATTCGACCTAGCTAGCGTGGAAAATCCGCCACAGTCCCTCCGCGGCATTCGAACCCTATGACTTCCCAGTCAGAGTAGCTGCAAAGACAGCGGCAATGCGAACTCTCAATTGATCTGAGCCGGTGCCGCCAGCGACATTCTATACCATCACAAACCCATTACGTTGAGCATCATTTATCATTTTGAACGAACGCGACTTCTAATTCTTTCACAAATTCTGCTATTCCCGACTTAGAGAGGGAGCTTTTTATTTTTATTTTATTTTACGTCAAAAAAAGTTAAAACTGCGTATGACCTGCCATGGGGAAAAGTGAATTGTGTGCACATTTTCAAAATTCTGTGATCCCTGTAGTAAGTCATATACTACTTGAATTTTGAATTTAAAAAAAAACAAACTCTCATGTAATAAACGAAACTTTTTTAATTAAAACAAGTCATCCTTTCTCTATATGCACAAGTGACAGCGGACCGCGCGTAATCTTTTCTTCCTCTTCCTTGTCCTATTCTCAGCCCTTACTTAAACACACATACACTTATATGCACTATATTATCACTAGGGGGGCGGATTCTGATGACGTAAAACATCGCCAAAAATGATCAATAAAATGCTCTTAAAATGCTTTAAAAATGCTCTAAACTCGAATAAAAAGACGTACAAAATCTTATCAAAACCAGATCGGATGAACAACTTAAGCTGTTGGATACGTTACTGATATAATGAGGCATCTTCCATTCGTTCGAGTGAACTCAACTTGCAAACTTTTGGGTTGGGAATGTTCTTTACCAGGACATCTCTGTCTTTAGTTATTTCGAAAACGGCCGAACCGGCAATGGCGCTGATATACATCACAAGAATTACACACTCACAACGGCTGTCAAAACAATTTCTGGGCGAACAAATCGAATAGGCTACTGAGGCTAGGAAGAACATTTGTTGCATCTCATAAATATTATTTGAAGCAAGAACTATTAAAAATGACATTAAAATCGTTGAAATCAGCAAAAAATGCAATAAGAAGAACGAAAACAAATGACTTATTAGTCCAAATCGACAAAAAATGCAAAATAATGGCCTATACAAATGGGTCATTTCCTTTTTGTCATAATAAAATGAATTTCTAATCTAAACGGCATTGTTCTAAAGTGAAAAGAAAAAATTTGCATTTCATTAAAATTCGCCTCCTAATTATCACACATGTCAGGGGACCAGTCGGGAGTTTATTGTTAGAGCATGTCCCGGCTGGGCAAACCTGCTGGTGGGAGAAACGTGGTTGGCGAAAATCCCGCAAGCCGACATGTACGCCGACGCTGGATCTCATCAACCGGGGGAGGGAGATCACAGACACTTCACGCGATAAAAAAGCATGCACTACACTTACGGAACCTTTGCAATTGACGCGCCTGAAAATACTAATAATTCAGTCGGGTGAAAGACAGTCTGCTCAACGAAGTTCGTAATGAGTCTAACGTGCTATTGTCTATCTCGCACTTGTACTTTACCAGGGGGAATTCACCCGGGGTGGGCACCTGGGCGTTTGCCTCTATCCGCACCCCCCGCAGACGTGCGAGTACGTCCTTGGGCTTGTACCTGGGCCCCGCGAGAACGCGGTTGACCCTCACGGTAACTTCTCCATACAATGTCTGGGTTGGGCCGCCCTGCCAGCTCAGAGCTCCTAGCTTTCCAGGCTAGTACCGGAGTCAAAACAATGCTCCGCTGCCGAGCATGATCATCAAGAAAATGAGCGTTTTTTTGCGAGGATTGTTAACAAAACATTCGCTCCGATGTAATAAAATCTATTTTTAAGGGTAAATCCGCTATAAATTTGGGCTCTTCATGTCCTTCATGGAGAAATAATACTACCTGAGGCGACAACATGGAGAACGATCATTTGAACGATATTTCCCATTGAATTCTAGAAGACGTGCGCATAGTAAAGCTACATTTACGTCCAGAAGCAAATCAAGGGGCCATCTCAGCATTTGCTCAAATGATCAGGGAAACTGGACGAAAAACCTGATCGAGATGGGGTCATTGATCCAGAAGCTGCGGTACAATACTTCTTACAGGTTGTTTAGAATTATATAGTTCAAATACAAATAATACATTAAATATCACTGTTAAAATTAATGTTACTTTCCTTTCGATGCTCAGTTTAGTCTATAATTGTATAGAAACAGTTATGCAGCAGAAACGATTTTACTTGGGATTTAATCTTTACTATCGAATTTAATCGTTTAATGTCATCTGGCAAAGTGTTGTAAAATAATTTACATGTATTGTATGTGGATTTTTCGTAATGAGCTGTTAATACTGTCACCTGATGAATATGATTTCTACGTCGAGTGTTATAGTAACTGACATCGGTATTTTCTGAAAATTTATTCCTGCCCTTAAGTAAGTCATTTTTGACAAAAACCATTGATTCGTAAATCAACAAACAAGGTAAAGGTGAAATTTCTAGATTAATAAAGAGAGGCTTACAAGAATCACGTGGGAGGGATTTGGTTTTTCGTACAATTCTTTTTTGTAATCTGAGAGCTATAAGATGTATTTCACCAGAATATTATGCCATATCTCAGGCGGTCTTTTTTAGCAGTTTTTTCTTTCAGTTTTAGAAAATGATAGTTTGAATGAAACAAGATATTGATACAAAAAAACTTTAGTTTGGAACATTTTAAAAGTGTGGGGTTGTTCAAACTGAACTTTCCATCTCCCTTAAATAGGAACTTGTACTTTCTGGAACCGAATAACGACCATTTTTCTCGGAACCGGTGGTGGTCGCTCAATAGATGTGTTCAGTGCTACGCGAGTCGAAACGCTTTGCACTGAACATATTCTACAATTCACTTCCAGCATGTCCAGCAATAACACTCTTCTCTTTAGGGAAAACAGCGAAATCAAATCCTAGAATTAAAATTCGTTTCCCCAAAAACTTATTTCAACCTCCATAATATGCTGTTCTATTTACTATTTACTATCTATTATATATAGTTTTCTATTTACTACTAAACTATCTACTTGTTTCTAAAAGACTTCCATAATTTTCATTCATTGTAATAATAATAATAATAATAATAATAATAATAATAATAATAATAAGAAGAAGAAGAAGAAGAAGAAGAAGAAGAAGAACACTTAAAGTTCCTTTTGGAATGACCTTGTATATTGTCATAATTATTGAAGTTAATACTCTTCAACTGTTGTATATATTGTTAAAACCTTGTATTTCGCAAAAATCTTTGAACGGCCTTATGGTCGAACAAAGATGAATAAAAAAGAAAAAAAACACGCGTCCTTCGAAATCTCCCACTTTATTTATCGAGAATACGTAATGCGCTCCTGCAATTTAGTAGACTATTTCGGGAAGAAATAGTAAAATAATCCTATTAAATAAACAAATAATAAGAAAACGATATTGATATTTTAAGTCACTGCCTTCTTAATTGATTTTGTTTCTTATAGCTATGCCTTATAAAATAAAATGAAAGACAATTATAGTATTTTATTAATTTTATTTAAGTTTATTAAGTTTATAAATTTGAACCAATTACGTTAAAAATAATAATATAAAACACCATGGGTTATATAAAATTGATTTTTTCCCTTATTGTCGCAAGGATTGAATATGAAGAAAGCTCGGGCACCGTCGGCTATTTTGCTAGTACTTTAATAAAAATGAAATGAAATTCAGTAAGGCTGTCTAAAAACAAAGTTTATGACGCGCATGCAAAATGTTGTTCGTAGGTTGGCGCCACTCGGTCTGTTGGCCTCGTATGGCAACATTTCCTACTCGCAACATAAAATGTCACTTTTACCACTTGTATCGTAAATAACGATTATACCGGGAGCGGTGGCTCAGTGCATCAACTGATGTTACTGCAATGTCTCTCACCGGGAGGTCCTAGGTTCGAGCCCGACGGCGGCAGGATTTTCGACATAGCTTTTCAGCGAGGTAGAATTCAGTCGCTGTCTGGAGGACAATTCTAGCGACCAGCTGCTCTGATCGGTAGATTTCCGTGGTTTCTCCGATCAACACCTGGCGAATGCCGGAGCAGTACCCTAACAAACGGGCCACGGACCGCGCGCGATCTTTCCTTCCTCTTCTTCGCTCTATCTTCATACCTTACAGATACACTTACATGCACTACACTACCACACTTGCCGGGAGACCGGTCTGTAGCTTAGAGCTTGTTCCGGCTGGGATGGTGCCCCGCTGGTGGGAGATACCTGGTTAGGGAAAACTCCGCTACTCGGCGGTAGGTCGACGCCGGATCTCGCCATCCAGTGGGGGAAGATCACTGCCATCTCCCGATGAAAACATGCACTACACTTACGGGACTAATGGCCTCTGTAGTGGCGCCCGGAATCATCAATCAATCATTAACGATTATGGGTTGTGATGGCGGGGGGTCAGATGATGGGTATAGTCTTTCCTGTTGGTCGAGAAGAATCTTTGTTGCAGAGTGGCAAGAAATGTTAGAGAGACTGGTCGAAAGGAACAGCAGATCCATTTCGACTCAGCACGCGCCAACACTGGTATGTGCTCTTGCGCACTTATGCTACGAGTCGTTGGCTTGTGTTTTTTGTACTCGCTGTTGCTTTCTTTGTGCAAATTACAGTGCGCCTTGCTGTCGCGTTGGCCGCTACATTCACGCGATGCTTACGTAAAGCAGCAGTCAACCCGCGGGCATCTCTGGCATGTAGAATTTGTGGGGCAAAGCAAGTTATTCAAATTAACCCTTAACTGGTCTAGTGAAAAAGAATGACTATTGGGATCCGGGTAGACCTCGTTTTATAAAATAAAATTTCGTTAAGAACTTGAAATTTTATTTACAAAATATCACTGTATGACCATTTACATTGTAGTAGGTAATATTTATTACATTCAAATACAATTTTCACAAATAGATTTTGTATGACTTATACAAATATATTACGTGTAGATGAAGCATACAACTTTCCTTCTCATATCTGCTATTCTCGGGCACACTTCACATCTGACTTTTCGTGCTTTAGTGTGTTCCTGAAGGTTCCATTCAAGTGGTTTGCTTCCAAATTTCAGTATAATTTCTCGCATTTCACTAGGCAAAGGACGAATATCAGGACGTGTCTGTACAAGTGTGTGGCTGTACAAGTGAACCCCTAATTTCCATCAACGGCTTAATACTCTATTCTTTTTCAGAATTTTTATTGCACTTCTTGAGAAAGCTAGTGTTTACACCTGATATGTCAATAATTGCATAAAATATCACCATTGCCCACAGACAGCCACCACCACCACCATCGAGTTCACCGAGCTACAGAGTAGTTGGCACTAAGCCAGGCAAGTGCATTTTCGCCCGCTTCGGAGTAGTCATTGGTCATATTGGGCCTTTTGTTTTGTGGATCAACTTTTTGGTCGTGATGCATTGTCTATAAGAGAACAATAGACTGATTCACAGAAAAACAAATAAGATACTGAAGTGAAAAAACTTAAATACAATATTGAAATTTACTGACGCCCCTTGTCTGGTGGGGTCCACACAAGCATAATAAACAATAAAATATTATTACATTATATTTTAGACAAAAAGTACACACAATCATCTGCTGGGGTTCTTGAACGAGGAATATAAGGAACCACAGCGCAATATACCATTCACATATATATATATATATATATATATATATATATATATATATATATATATATATATATAGTCAAAAACAGTAAATAACCGTATGTGGCGTATAGGGAAGAAAATCATCTGCACACGCTTCCTTGAGTTTCAGAATCCTTTCCCAACTATTTAACTATTAATAATTGAAAGATGAAAATAATAATAATAATAATAATAATAATAATAATAATAATAATAATAAGAAGAAGAAGAAGAAGAAGAAGAAGTAGAAGAAGAAAATTTAAAAAACCGAGCGATCAACATTTCAAAAACTAGATATTTTCGTTTCCGAGTTATAGGAAACTCATTTGTTACGGTAAATGAACTGCAGATTTGATTTTTCTGTATTGCTAACAAAATAGAAACTCACCCTAACCTCCATTACCACTACAAGCAAAAGGAAAGCTCGACAAAACGTGCGCATATTGAAGGTACATTTACGTCTAGAAGCAAATCAAGGAGCCATCTCAGCGTTTGCTCAATGGATCAGGGAAACTGGACAAAAACGCGATCGAGATGGGGATCATTAACCCGGAAGCTGAAGTACATTACTTGTTACAGGCATATTAAGTATTTAAAAAATATAGAATACAAATGTAAACTAATTCATTATACTATATTGAATAAGTTTTGTTTAAGTAAACATTATTTTTTTAGACAATCCGTGATTCCGATTTAGTGATTCCGGGCGCGTCAACAACTTAGGTCATTAGTCTCGTAAGTGTAGTGCGTGTTTTTCATCGGGAGATGGCGGTGATCTTTCCCCGCTGGATGGCGAGATCCGGCCCAATCTACCGTCGGCTAGCGGGGTTTCCCCCTAACCAGGACTCTTCCACCAACGGGGCACCGCCCCTGCCGGGACAAGTTCTAAGTCCCCGACCGGTCTCCCGGCATGTGTGGTAGAGAAGTGCATAGCACGGAAAAGCGCAAACCTCAAAAATATAGTTTCATGTCGTTCAGAATTATATTCTAAGACTATTGAATTGAAAGGTTTACAAATTCTGGAGCAATATAATCACTACTCACTGTGAACACAGAGATTCATAAACATGTTTTGAAAATGTACCTGAAATGTTTTATGTTGACTAAAGTCTTTATATGATTGTTGTGGACTAACAGGAAATCCTAGTGTTATCCACTGTAACTTAAAAACGTAATGCATTATATGTAATTATATTCGAAAGCATATATGTATTTGGCATTTTAGAATCTAATTAATCCGACTTTTGTCAGGTAGCGGTGTTTCCTTTTATTCTCCACGCCTGGGAAGAAGGGCCACATGTCAGCATGGCAAATTTCTTTCTTCGTGTCTAGCATACTTGGCCTGCCTGAGCGTTTCTTTCGTCACACAACTACAGAAACAGACAATTGTAATGAAAAGCTACAGATCTATTTTTGCCCCGACCGCGAATCAAACCCGGGTTCGCACCACGAAAAGCTAGGCACGCTCTTTATGAGCCACACGAGGGGCTGCATATAATTATAATCGCTAAATTATATTTGTAAAGTGACATATGTTTCAAAAGATTCCTGGGCTACGGTTTATACACACTCACTTATTTTTGCACTTAAAAATGCTTATTAATCTTAGAACTTAAAAACACTCGCTATGAAACTTCGACAGCTTTTAGTAGATCTATTGCAACTTACAAATCAAAACGACGAAGACAACGATCTACATGGAACATAGTAGATCTTGAAAACGAAATAATGACAAATGATGGTAGATAAGAGTTCCTTCTAATAATTTAAAATATTAAAATATATTGTTTTCATAAAAAACGAGTTAATAAGAACAAGTGATAATACATCTGGTGTCCAGAACCTTTTATTCAAAGAAACTAGTAGTGCTAAAACAGCACGAACTTCCTCGCCCATATTTTCACGCAAATTTACGGGGAAAATTCTCAGATTTTTGAAAAATTGTGCATGACCTTAATTAAAAAATCTATCTTTAAGAAATAGATTTCATTATGCGAAAAAATCTATCTTCATAATTGTAGTCGTAAGAAGACTCCGAAAAAAATTGGAACTTTTGCAATTATCGAAAAATTAGTTTTTATCGCATATGACACCTGCACCATTTTCTTAAACGTCATTCATACTATTCAACAAAAAAAATTAATAAAAAACGATGGAGTAATTTTTTTGAAAATTTTGAACATGTCCCAGGGGCTTCATGTAAAGAAAAATTAAAATATGTTTCAAATTCATTCGATTTTTGCCAGATAGCGGTGTTCTAGACTTGAGCCCAGTTATTATATATTATCCACGCCTGAAAGGGAGACATGAGGCGAACGTGGAGTATTCCCACTAATAATAATAATAATAATAATAATAATAATAATAATAATAATAATAATAATAATAATAATAATAATAGAATGGTTGAATATCTCTTGTTGATCCCGTTTTAATATTGTAGAAAGATGGTTCTTTTTAAATTTATTGGACCAAATAGGATCAATCCACGATGATACCAGGAATTAAGACGTATGATTCATATAAATTTATTGGTGCTTAACGTTTCGCACATTTGGCATGTGCCTTTTCAAAAGCATTTGACAAGCGGTTGACAATAAACATTACATTTTTATGTAGTAAAAAACAAAGGAATAAATTAAATATAGATATTGAAGATATATTAATGTTTAACAACATTCTCATGTAAAGCCTATTTTATAATATGCCGAAGGCGGCGTCCAATTTGGTGGCTAAAATATTCATATGTAAGTAATACAATGAGATATATCAAGGAATGGATGTGCAAAAATTAGGAGTGAACAGCGGCATAGCAATTATGGATGTCTGTTTATTATTAATGATTTATAAATTTGATGAAGTTTCAATATGTCATTTTTTGTGTTCATAGTATCATTTAACATAATATGTATGTTAAGAAATTTAACTTCCTTAGCAACAGGTTTTAACATCCTCAGCAACGTAAATAAACAACCATCGATTTATCGCAAATCAAATGTTTGTTAAGAAAGAAACAAGGTGATGTACAAAACAAAACAGATTCAAACAATTCAAAATAAAAGTAACTCATATCAGTTTTGGGGATAATTATTGTGAATTGTAATATTATGAATATTGTTTAAATAGATATATCGCAAGCAACACTCCACAATATCGTATTAATGTGCTGCAGCAGCTGAATTCATTTGTTTACTATCGCAGTAATGTCGTCAATTTTCTCATAAATCATGAGATTTTATAGTGTCCAATAAAATGCTGCACATACCACGAAATGTTACAGTTTTATTACTGCCTCGTCCAAATTAAAAATCTCGTCTCCGCTACGCGCCGCCTCGATTTTCAACTTTTGGCCTCTGCAGTAATAACACTCACATCATTTCTAGGTATGTTAATAGCTTTTTCGCTATGAGTCACTTCTCGAAAGATAAAGACAGTGTAAGCACGAGATTAGTACCCCCGCTGGCAAGAGGGACCCAATAAGTTTTTACATTATATTTGATATTGATCCAAAAAGAAGTAAAAAAATAATTAGACATAAAAGCATTTTAAATACCACTATTTCAGTTTTTTTTCGATACAGGCTGATGTATAAACGAACTTCTGAATTTTAGTTTTCCCGCCTCAAACTGAGATTCCAACTTCCAGTCGTGGTTACAGAAATACTAGTGGCGAATCCAAGGAGAGGTATGGAGGCCACGCTCTTGCCCTGAAAGCTAACATTTTTTAAACACATTTACTCATTTATTCAAAGTAATTAGTATCACTTCGCATCCAAATATAATCCCCTTTATGAATACACTGATACATTTTTTATTTCAAGGTTACAATTCTATAAAGTATTCTATTATTTCAAAAATAACTTTGGGGTCCAAACTGAAATTCCCCCTTTCCTGAAATTCTTTTTGAATCAGCCTCTGCACAGGAAAGACAAACAAAAAAGTCTAAAGCAATTTCAATACTACTTTAAAGATATTCAAGAGATTAATTGAAGGTGCACAAATGTATATATAAATAAAAGGAAATGTGCGTATGTCTGTCCCAAGATATTCGACCGATTTTGATGAAATTTTCAAACTTGGTTTGTAGAGAGTTTAAAGAGAAGTTTGAATGAAATCGGACATGTGGGGGCGTTGCTGATTATGTTTTTTGCGTTTAAGAACACTCAAGCGCCCCTAAACAGGAACTCTTAGCAACCCACCACCCCGTCAAGAATTAAACTCGCCAATTACTGCATATTCTGCCCCTGGGTTTGTGAAATATCGTCCAGAATTATTACTTCAAAGTTATCTTGAACAAGAAAATCAAATTTCTCCGAGGCAGTGTCATAGCGAACGTATGCCCAAATTTGAAAGAGAACGTTTCAACAATAGGATACTTGACAACCATGTTCAAACCAGGACATAAACCAAACTCACTCGTGAGAAACTCATCCGTTAGAATTTTTGCAGAGCGTGCTAGCGCAAAATGTGATTATTAATCACGTGACCAGTATCGTGCAAAGGATAATATACTGCAATAGCGAAACATTGCCGGGTCCACTAGTAATAACATAAAAATCACAAAACGAACGCGACTTTTAGTATTTAAAAGGCCCAACATTCTACAATATTGTGATCCCTCTCCCTCCAGACGCTGCTGAGAGGTAGATGACAATCGACAAATCTTGCGCTGTAATGACCTCGCAAAAATGCCATGCCTCGTCTTTGGTGGGAAGTGAAAAAGTGATTATAAGAAAGGACAAGGAGCGTTCAATACGGTGTTGATGATCAGTAGAAGAGGATTTCCATGATTTTGCATATTTTTGTTTGATGCTTTAGGGCATAGCGAAGTGAAATTTCTGGACATTAGGTTAGAATTGGGCAGATTAAGATGTTAGTGCACATTTGTGAATATTTGGCCTATTTTTCTTGCTTGTGCATATTCATGTAATTATAGGCGCATATTTTGCATACTTCGTTTAAATAGAGACTCATCTCTAAAACGTTTCATTTTTTCATATAATCTATTTATTTGTGCGCGTTCATTAATTAGAAGGAGCTTGTCACAGTTTGCGTTTTTTTCTTTTCTACAGTTGATAAAATACTTATGCAAATGGAGGATATTTCTTGACATCATGTTTTTAACCCAGGCAGAAGAAATGAAACAAAATATACAATGTACTTCCCTAAGGTGCATATTTACTTCAATTATTTCTCCCGCGAAATAAGGTAAGTTATATTACGTGTGCAAAAACATATATTTCATTCCAAGCATACTACTCCTGAATTTTATCAAGAATCGTTTATACAGGAAATGAAATATAATTAATTTTAATTGAATATTAAAGCGCATATTTTAGAATTTTTAGGTCATATTTAAAATTTTATTGTTTTTAAATATTGTATTTATTGTTTATTTAAAAATCATATTTGAAGATTCTTTAGGGCATAAAAATCCTCTCCCTAATAATCAGTCTCGATATTGAAGTTTAATAAACTTTCATCATATAAGTTTGTGATGGTCGCTTTAAGTGCCAGTACACTTAACTCAAGCAGTACAATAAACTTTGAGACTATTTATTTTAGGTCAAAAAAGTTAAAACTGCGTATGACGTGCTATGGGGAAAAGTGAATTGTGTGCACATTTTCAAAATTCTGTGATCCCTACACTAAGTCATATACTACTTAAATTTTGAAAACAGAAAAAAAAGACCAGCAACACAATATAATTTATGTTACGATTATTCAGATTGCTGGTGATCAATTAGAGAATCGCACTCTACTGAGGAAAACAATCTTCTATCTGCTATGGAAAACAGCGAAATGAAATATAATAATCAACACATCATTAATAATGCAAAGAGTAACACATTATTCAAAGTATATTCAAGATTCTCACATTAGTTATGCAATGCATTTTTCCCCCAGACTGGAGGTCTGACTTGATTACAAAAGAAATACATTCACCCATTGCTTATCTTACATTTCATTTACAAAAGCAATTGCTCCCAACAGGAAATTCTAGTCTTAGAATGAGAGGTGCTATCGACAGTCTTATTACAATAGGAAATTATCACGAGAATTCGAATGATAAATGACTGACGTCAACTGTTTGTGAGTATTCCGCCTAGTCGGGCTCACTTGGACATCTCAATTGTTTACATACGGGGCTAAAGATCTCAATTTATAGTTTTACACTCTGAGATAATTTTTTAAATAAATGCCATTTCATTATTTATTGGAAACATTTTATTTCACAAAAATGTTTCAATTTTTTTTCTTGCTGACAACTATATGAAAGAAAATGCGTAGGCACCAATATTTCCAGATATCCAATGAATTATATTTTGTATTTTTTAAATGTATAAAACAATATAAGAGAATTTCATGTGGAAATATTTATGTGGATTATCTTCAGTTATACGTATAAAACATATTACTGTCTGTTACAAGGTTATTAACTACGTCGGAAGATTTGGCCACTGGAGGCAGACCAATTACACAAAACTATATTTTTTAGATAAAAATTCCTCAGAAGCTGTAGAAAGAATTAGGTTGAAGTTTTATTTAAGTACATAATGTTACGCTACCTTTTAAGGAAGAGTTTTTTCTTACCTTCAGACATTTAAAAGCTACAAATATAATTTATAAATTAACACAGCAACCAGTGCAAAAGCACCTTTGGTATGGTGGCTACATACAGTAATACCACTTGCGTATTGCTCAACAATAACAACAGTAAATATAACATATTTCCATCGCATTTTCAGAAAAATGTTGAACTCTTGTGGTCACAATGAATTGGTCACTCCAGATTGTGTAAATCTTCCCCATTTACTTAGTTTCGAAACTTCATATTGACCGACATTAAACAATGTTGTCTATGAAGAGAATATGAAGAAATTTTCTAACTTTCCTACACAACTTATCTAATTTGCGGGGAACATCCTTGATGCACGACATTTTAAAATGTGCCTCAACTGTCCAACTGGAGCTCTCTCCGGTGTCTGGTACCTTACCAGGAATTGCACCACGCTCTTGGCTGTATTACTGGATTTACTGTTACTCTTTGGCACTTCGATTTAACACGGGGTACATACGACCTTCTGGTGGCGCAACCAGTCTAGTGGCGCTCTAGCGCTGCGCGGTGACGGAGGGAATCTCAGTGGAATTCCCATATTCAGTCATCTGACTCGCTGCATCGTAGTTTTATGAATTTCGCTTGTTATTGAAAGTACACAAGTTCAGTCAATTATTGACGATATTCAATGCATTGCTTATGATATTTGGAGAGTTGTTTTTCATTTCATATTAGGTTTATTGATTCCAAATGTACATATGATGAGTTCTTTGTGTAAAGGTGGCCGTTCTGGATGGAAGTCCCTGTGTGGCTGCAGCTGACCAGCGGTTTGCGAACGTTCTTGTGAATACGAATGTGTGTCCAAGATCTTTCATTATTACCAAGTATACCAGGGTAGTGAAGTTTTCGAAATAAAATAATTTTATTTGTGTGAAAGGTGTCGCAGCAATAGTGCTTGTTGCGATATACTGGAGTCGAATTTAAGTGCCCAGTGGAAATCAAAGCCAGAATCACGTGCGCGGGAGGTGTATATGCCTTACGCGGACCCGTCGCATACAATTATGTAAGTAGTGTTTCAATATAGACTCTTATTTCACTTAGTTCGAATTGATTTGAATTGCTTACATTTTTATTACGTATTCGTATTTTCAATTTTGGAAATTACTTTTCCGTTATTCGATGCAGGGGGAACTCTGTTGGGGCACTAGCCGCCACTGTGAGTGTGTGTGTGTGTGTGTGTAAATAAGGGGCGAGGAAAGGACAAGGAAGAGGAAGTAAAGATCGCGCCCGGTCTGTACCTCGTTTGTTAGTTGTTCCCCTGTCTGGTATGTTTCAACATAAAATGGATTGTATTGATTAATTGTGTAAATAAACAATTCCATTCTCCTTGTACTGTGTTTTATTTACTACTAGTAAAATATGCTATATTTACCTACAAAAATGTTAAACGGAAAAGGGGGTAAAGAAATGTAGATGCCCCCTCTTGTTGAAGGCTGCAGACGTCTATACTCCAATTTAAATAGACTTTTGACAGGTTATCAGCTGTAACGCGATTATCCAGTCGGAGCTACAATACTAAAAATGTAAGTCGCAACGAAGCTCCCAAATGGATAACCGCACCCAGTTAATGCTCTCTCAGAAGTCACTCTATTTTAATCGAAGCATATCAGCGACTAAGGAGGCTCAGGGCGTCAACTGATGCAACTGCAATTTCTCTGACCAAGAGGTCTTTGGAGTCGAGCCCCGACAATGGCAAGATTTTCGGCACTAGCTAGATACCCCGGTCGAAAACAGGAGATGCATTCTACCGGCCTGCTGCTCTGATCGATAGTTTTTCGTGGTTTCTACAATCAACACCAGGCGAATGCCGGAACAGTACGCTAATAAACTGGCTGCACGCGATTTTTCCTTCCTCTTCCTTGTCCTATCCTCACCCCTTATTTTAACATGCCGGAGCAGTACCCTAACAAACGGGCCACGGACCGCGCGCGATCTTTCCTTCCTCTTCTTTGCCCTATCTTCATACCTTACAGATACACTTACATGCACTACACTACCACACTTGCCGGGAGACCGGTCTGGAGCTTAGAGCTTGGCGCGGTTGGGGTGGTTCACCGCTGGTGGGAGATACCTGGTTGAGGAAAACGTCGCAAACGACGGGTAGGTCGGCGCCGGATCTCGCCATTCAGCGGGCGAAGATCACCACCAGCGGCGATAAAAGCATGCACTACACATATACTAATGACCATAGCAGTTGACGCTCCCGGAATCATTAATCTGCCGATAATAGAAGTACAGTCGACTCCGGTTATAGTGAACTTCTTGGGACTAACAATTTTGGTTCACCATGTCAGAAGTTCACTATATACGTTGATATCAAAATTAAATAGAATTTCTCCACAATGATTGATTTTATTAATATGGAGATACAACAAAATTCATTAACAGCACAAACTGAAAATTTCTATATTTTTATTTTTCCTTAAAAAAAACAATTATTTTCAACTGTTTGCTTCGTACATTTTTCATTGGTAATTTCTCTAGATCCTTCTCCAGATTTCTACTCGCCTAATAACACACGAGATCCAATTAATTTTCGGGATTTATTTTCTACGTTCACTATAGCCGAGGTTCGGGTTCACTATAACCGAACCTTCGTATGGTTATTTGTAATATAAGTGAAACGGGACCATGACTTAAGTTCACTATAACCGACGATTCACTATATCCGAGTTCACTATAACCGACTATATTTCAGTCATCGAGTTCAACTCGGCCCTGCATGTACTTGCGTGCATTTCCACGTACAGTCAGTGACGCCACAGAGACGGGAGACGGCTACACTGAATGCTGTCTCAATAACATTGCCTTCCTAGTTTTTCAATAGCCATGGTATGCACGCACGCACGCACGCACACACACACACACACACACACACACACACACACACACACACACACAATCACATTTTGTGTACGAAAGCTTACAAGAAAACTAATTAAACAAATTACTAATATAAGCAAAACAAATTTGAAGAACAAACTTTCAATAGGTGACATGTCCATTTGGCAGAAATTGAGTTCTTCTGTTGTTTTTATCTCGAATTTTATTTCTAGAAAAAAAACTGAAATGTCTTACTGTACATTAAGAAGTTCTCTAATCGTTGAGTTAAAAAGTGTGTTGAAAAGTGCAAAATTCGTGCTATATTTTCCATTTTTTATTGAGAGTTAAATGGACGTGATACGTTTTGAATGTTTGCTCCTAATTTCTGGGCGATTTCAATCCCTTGCTCGCATTAGGTTACCCGATATTTTTTGACCAGCTATAATAAGCGTGGAAGGAGTGCAGGAGCTAGACAATTTTGGACCCGCGGAAATTAGCTGAAACGTAGTCCTCCCCTCCCAGGAAAAATTAAAAATGTGAAGGTTGTATCAAGAAACTATATGTTATTTTATTTCAACAAATGACAAAAAAAACTTTTAAACTAGAAAAATATTTTAAATAATAATTTTAAGTTTTAAGTATTTATTGATAAAATCATACATTTTTAATAGTGATCTTAAAACGCTAAAAATTTTTGAGTTAAGCTAGTGTTTAATAAAACTACCTGTTAATTACATGAAATAATGAATATGAATTTCATTAGCACCTATGTAAGCATTATTTGATTAATTTCATAGAGTTCTACCTTGTAAGAAATGACAATAAACACATTTAAGGTAAAAATTGAATTGAAAATTTTATGAGATATCAGACTACTGTACCGCGACGTATAAAATTACGATAACGATTTTGTCGAGTTCTACTTTCTTTTTCAATTTTTTAATTTTTTTTTCCATCGTCGGGCCCCTTGACTTGCAGGGCCTCTGTCTAGCGACGGTGCATGGAAGGCTCTAGTGCGGAAGCGCAGTGCCTGGCTCGCGCTTTGTGAATGGCGCGGAGGCAGATGGCGGCGCGGGGCGTTGGCACCAGGTGAGCGCCGCGCCGCACCGCGCCGCGCCGCGCTGCGTATCTGGGGCGCGATGACTAACGTTCCGCGCCCGCTCGACGAAGACCTTGGCCTCCCACGCGCCGACCGCCAGCCAGCGCCCCCTGCGCCCACGCACAGTGGGCCCAAACCACGGAGCTGCGAATATGGAGACGTCTAGTGATGACACATTTTACCAAAACATCGGTACATCCATTCATCGATGTTTCGATACATCACTTAAGGGTTTTCGATGTCGATGAAAACATTGATGTTTAAAACACCGATATTTTAATCATAGACTAATAAAAATGCTATTTCCCTATCCATTTTTAATTACAGTACGTAAAGGGGATATATTTTATTGTTAGGTTCTACAACGTACCTAAACCTCTTTATTTAAAAAAATTAAAATAAAAAAAATCGATGTTTTTGCAACAAAATATCGATGTGAAGAAAGCATCGAAAGCAAAATATCACTAATATATCGATGTTTCTGGTGAAAAATATCGATGTTTTTCGCCATTTCTAATGACGTCACGAACTTGAAGCTCCGCCATATTGGTGAGTCCAGAAAGTTTGTAGCATAGACAAACTGCGTGTGAGTGCTCTGTGGCTTGTAGCTGTGCTCGTGTTCAGTTATGCTGTTTGGCATCGTTTTTAATATTTAAACGCTTTGTTCAGTATAGCTATCTTTTTGTAACTTCGTTATGGTTACTTGTGTGGCTAATGGCTGTATAAACCGTACGGGAAAACCAGAAATTACTTTCCACAAGAAAATAGATACGCCATGTAATTAGGAACATCAAGTAACTGTGTAAGTTATTCGTGAATTTTCGTGAATTTTTTCTTAAATATTCCTGGCAGATCCAAAGTGGAGAGCATTGTTGATTAGAGCTGTACGAAGAGACAATTGGCAGCCTAGCAAATACAGCAGGTTATGTTCGACTCAATTCCAAGAACACGATTTTAACTTTGTCATGTGTACGTGTGCGGGAATTCCCAGTTCCATGAAATTTCCCAGCATTTCCACCACACCTAAGAGAAGTAAGTTGTGGAGGAATACTTATTTATTGAAGAGATGTATAAAAGCATTTAAGTGATCACTATTATTTTTCAGTGTCCTACAAAGAAACAGCGTGTTTTGGAAGAAGTAGATACCAATTGCATTCCTTGCCCATCCTTAAACTTGGAGCGTGAGGAATCTGAATTTTTGACTTCAGATGAGAGTATTGTTAGGCTTGTAGTAACAGAAGGGATTGGTTTGTCCAATGTGTTTTGGATTCACCAATATGGCGGACTGGCTTCACTTGCCGAACACGGAAGAGGTTGGTAACGGCACCTCCATGGCCGAAACAAATACTGTAATGATTAGGGAACGGATTTTATTGTAATAAAAAATGCAAAATATTTCAAATATATAAATGTGTTTATTTTTTCCGAAACATGTAAGAAAATGAGTTAAAAATGCATATATATATATATATATATATATATATATATATATATATATATATATATATATAATTAAAAATTCATTATTGTGATTAAAATTGTTCTCTACAAGCATTATCCGACCCTGAAACGTCGCCGATCGGTCCTTAATAAGGATTCGGAGTAGCTGCAAGAAGGTTCTACATCTACTAAAGTAATTGTACTTCAAACGTCACATACAAGAATTTTATTCGAAATATAAAATACTTTCATAGTATATTATTACAATGTTTACGAGGAGTCGGTGCACAAGTGAATAGTAGAACCGTGTAGTGAGTGATGGATCCCAGGAGGAGGGGGTTCAAGGGTATACACTCATCCCTCCGAATCGACCAACGCGATACGAAAATTTACTGTAAAAAATATTTGTTAGTTTTCGATCAAGTAACAAATGTGCTGTTTGAAAAATAATCAAGTACGTAGTTGAAATTACATTTGTTCACAAAAATCCACCATCCTTTACTCCGAGTAAGCAGTAAGCAGGGTGGGGGAGGTAAGTTTGGCAATTTATGGCTAAGATATGGTAGTCATAGAACTGTAGTAGCATTACATTTGATTTTTAAGAAAGATGATTCTGCAACATATATGGCAAACGAGCATCTGAAACGTTCCGTTTCGACGTATAATTATATTAAAATGTATCCAAATATGTCGTAATTGGTAAAATATGTAAAAATATGTAATTATACCAAAATATGTAAAAATATGTAAAATAAAAATAGTTCTAATTCATTCAGAATGTCTTGTAAACTCTAACAAATATAACTGAATGCTGGTATCTTGTTCGTGTAAAAACATGTAATTACATGGAAATCCGTTCCCTAGTAATGGCAATATAGGCAGTGCTGGCGCTAGGCATGGGCAGACGGGCAATCGCCCCGCACCCGGCAAGCCAAGGGGCCCAATGATAAAACTGAAGGAAAAAAGTTATTTAAAAAAAATTAAATCAATTTAAAAATTATTTCAATTTAAAAAATTGAAAATGAAATTAGAACCCGTAAAACTCATTAACGTAATTCTGTAAGTCGCGGTACAATAGTCTGATATTTCATAAAATTTTCAATTAATTTTTATTAATTTATTAAACACAAACTAAACACCACAATGTTTTCGCATTTTAAGATCACCGTGGAATATTATTTGATTACTAAATACTTTTACTTAAAATATTATTTAAAATATATTTCCAAAATCTTTTTCTAGTTTAAATGTCATTTTTGTTATTTGTTGAAATTAAAAAACTCATAGTTTCCTGATACAACTTTCACATTTTTAATTTTTTCGGCGGGGGGGGGCAGGGAAGCTACGTTTCAGCATTGCCCCAGGCCCAAAATCGTCTAGCTCCAGCATTGAATACAGGATATTTACTTTGAACCTTTTTCATAAATAAATTATAAATGGGATGAACTGCTCACTAGCGAACCTGGTGACATGACCTGGTAAGTAGAAAAATTCAAATTTCAATACATAAATCCTTCCGGTTTTCTAATAAATTGGTTCCTAATAAATCTATTATTTACATTATTATTACTATAATTACTAAATTTTATTTTTTATTTATATATACGATATTATGTTTTTGGAATATAAAAGTAAATTTGCAATACGCCAACAAATGCAAAACAGTGATTGGATAATTTAAATTCAGCATTTAACATGATAAGTAAATGCAGAGTAAAGTACACTAAGTCTGTAAGGACTTATAGAGTTCGTCCTATACAACTTCTCATGGCGAGGAAATCGAAAAACGATTCCTGTAAATTTCATAATTTGTGCTATCAAACACAGATCACACCTTCGCGGCCATATAAAAAAGTTACTGACAACCAAACGAAAATATTTTAATCTCTCTGCAGAACGTAAGTAAACGTAATCGTAAGTAAACTAAAAAATATTTTAAACTTATTCGCTTCGTATTTGGTATCATATTTGTTGCGACAGGTCGGGCCAAGGGGCGCTGGCTACAAATGTCTCCCGTTATATCGCAGGGTGTCATGTAGTCTCTATACAATTTGACCGAAATGAGCAACACCCAGCGCGTATACTTGCGTGATGAATTTGTGTGACGCTGTCATCCGATCGGGAAGTAGCGGGATGTTCAAGCTCCTGATTGGATAACTACATTACTGCTGACAACTGTCAACGGACCTAAGGTTTTCATCGAAGTGTAAGAGCTCCGCCAGACGCCCTTTAATCCTGGGTTGGTTGATTCACCGATGCTTCCGGGCCCGACAACTGCTATGGTCGTTGGTCCAGTTAGTGTAGTAAATGCTTATTATGTCTGGAGGATGTGGTGTAGCTCCCCTGCTCGATGGCGAGATCCGGCGCCGACCTACAAGACAGTTGATTGTTTGTGATTCCTGGCGCGTCAACTGCTACGGTTATTAGTCCCGTAAGTGTAGTACATTTTCCTCCGAAAATGGTGGTGATCTTCCCCTGCCGGATGGCGAGATCCGGCGCCGACCTACCGTCGGTTAAAGTGGTTTTCCGCAAACAAGGTATCTCCCACTAGCAGGGCAACGCCCCAGCCGCGACAAGCTCTAAGCCTCCGACCGATCTCCCGGCATGTGATAGTGTAGTGCATGTTAGTGAAAGTGTGTGTAAGAAAGGGGCGAGGATAGGTCAAGGAAGAGGAACGAAAGATCGTGCGCGGTCCGTGGCCTGTTTGATAGGATACTGCTCCGCCATTCGTCTGGTGTTGATCGAAGAAATCACGGAAAACTACCGATCAGATCAGCCATCCTCTAGAAATCTCCTCCAGACAACGACAATTTGATCAAGCTGTCGAATTATACTTGGGTTTTTCTAACGTGGCTGCTGAGGGTATTATCTTCAAGATAGAGTATGGTACGACTTTTTACGCCTGTCTCTACCCTGCCGCAAGATGTCGCATGATCTCGACTGTATCAAGCTGAGCTGCAGATCAAGCGACTCTAGCGGCAAGACAGAAAAAGACGTAAAAAGTCGTGTCATATTTCATGTTGAAGATAATACCCTCAGCTACCATGATAGAAAAACCCAAGTATGGTGACAAAAATCCGCGAGCGTCGGGACTCGAACTCCCCTCCCCGACAGCATCGCTGCAGAGACACCGGCAACGCTGGCTCTGGGCTTATACTTCCATTTATTTACAGAGCCTGTTGACGTTTGATTTGCTGTTTCGGAGTCATCCAATGGGCAGCTTAAACATCGCTACTGTACGTGTCATCCAATCTCCCGATTGGAAGACACCGTAACATCTGAGTTACGTCAACGGACTCTTATGTTGAAACCTAAGTATAACTCGACCGGTTCCGTTTTGGGCGCGTCAATGTTATATGGAAATTAGAGGCGTTGGAGTAGTGCAAGTTCTATCTCGGCGATGACGGCTTGCAGGGCGTTCCTTCCCCGTTTGTATCCAGTGCCGACATACGTGTCGGCTTGCAGGGATTTTTCCTCTTCAGGTATCTCCAGCATTGGGGCATTGCCCCAGCAGGAATAAGCTCTAAACTCCCAACTGGTCTTCCGGCTCGATTAGTTTGAAAAGTATGTGAATGTAAGTGTGAATGTGTGTGTGTCGATCGCGTGCATTCGATGACCCGTTTACAAGAGTTCTGCGTGGTATTGATAGGATAAACCACAGAAAAGTACCGATCAGTGCAACTGGCCGCAAGAATAGAATTCGAACCAGCCATATATAAATCCACCTCCCACCATTCCCACTCATATCGGGACAGAAACCCTAGGATCTCCCGCCCAACGACTTCGCAGAAGCAACGACAATGCTTCTACTGAGCCATCGCAGTCGATGAGTCAAGACAAAAATCATTCAACCCAATAAATAAATTGTTTACGGCGCAGTTTATGAAATCATATGGGAAGAGTCGTATTCTTAGCCAAGTTTAAAGGTGCGGACTCTACCAAACAAAACCCTAAAAGCAGCAGGCTGTCCCCATTCAATTCCCAGTATCCCCTCTCTTCTTTGAGCTTCCATTGCCACGCATGCACCAGCTACGGACGGACTCGCGGTAGTCCACGATACGACCTATTCTAAAAACATTTGATCGTTAACTTAAGCGGACGCATAAAACTAAATTCCTCCTCAAAAATAACGCTGGTGGTATGCACAAATTAAACGAATCGATTTATTGAAAGTTTAATACTTGAAAGGTCAATTTACCTGTTTTTGAAATGCAAATTTTTGCCCAGTCCTGCACCATTGAGAGCGTCGCTTTCGCTTCGGGAGGTCTGTTTGCCTTTTCGTGGCGCCGAGTTGACGACCTCGGACCGTGTGCATCGGTGTTCTCACCGTTGCGCGTTTCATTGTTCTTCGCAGGCGGGAATACGCTCGCGCTTTTGCAAGAAAAGCAAATCACACACGACTTATCGTACTATGATCCCTAACGGAAGTCAACAAGTCACAATGAATCACCTTGTACATACGTAGTGCTGGCTTACGGAAGGGCTAAACGGGAGTGGCAGATTTCCCTCCAATATTAAGAGCTTTATCGTATTTTCACCATCATATAAAATTTTGAAATCACATTAATATAAAATGTTAAATAATTTTTAAATCGCATTACTACTCAATAATTGCAAATGTATGAAAATTGGTTGGCTGATGTTTTCGGGTTTGTCAATGGACTGATATGGCCAATAATCCCGTTTAGATAGTCATTGTTGTATGCCTAGAAGGGGCAGTGTTTTTGAGTGCTTATTGCGGCTCAGCCATTCGGAATATCCAAGGAGTTTATTAGACAAAATATGCTTAAAATTACCTTAAGTACTTATTTTCGAAGTTTCGACGTTTCCTCTCTGGATACCTGTGTATTCACACGCTAGTTTTCCGTGGTTTCTGCGATCAAGACCATAATAAACGGGCCACTGACCGCGTACGATCTTCAAGAAGGAAAAGTATTCATTTTTCAGCCTTATGATTCAAGATAGATATATAGGGTTGTTGGGAAGTCAATACCTATTTTTAATTTAGAGCCCCAAAAACTACCATCACCTCCGACGTGTAATACTTTTGACTAGTATAATGTAAAAATGCAATCACGGCCGTATATGGCGTAATCCCTCAGTTTATCTTGTAACGTCGTGGCAGTCATTACCTTTTATCCCTTCGGCCAGGGGCTCGGCGCCGTTAGCAACCGGGGTTCCCTGAAGGTTACCCATTCGGTAATCAGGAGTGTCTCGGGTTGCTTAACTCCCGGTATTTCACGGAGTGTAGTTAAGCAATTCGGCTAACGACGCCAGATTTCCATAGACATGCGCAGCCTCAAACTAGAAAGGGGTTCCCTTTCCCATTATACTTTTATACTTACTACACATGATGTATTTCAGTAGCAAATAAAAACACGTTACACGGAGAATGACCTTGGTATAACTTTATTAATACAATGATAAATATAATTTACTTTGTGATGTACCATTTAGAAGGCTACCGGATGGTTTCAAGGTCTTCTTTAAATGTATAAGAATCCCCCAAATCGACAGATTAAAAAACTGAGAAAATCTGCGATTGGACAAATTTACGAATACAGTGTTTTGTTGTGTAAAGGTTTGGACCACTTTCAAAATCTTGAGGGGAGACGTCCTCTTTTACCCGGACAAGTCATTCTTTTTATACTTTTGTTCCGGGTCCGCGCGAATTTTTTAAAACTCACAAAATGTCGTCCTTTTTGTAACTTGCTCTGTCTGAGAACGCGGTATTTTGAAATTATTTGTTTTGACTCTTGTTTACACTAATATGCCTGTAGGTAGCAGCAGCGGAATATTCTCCCTGTGCAAATCGAGAGATTCAGTCCTTCTTGTTAGTAATCCATGTTTTGTTGGTCCTTGATACTGAAAAATCGATTGACGGCAAAACGTTTGTCTGTCCGTCTGTGAACAACGCTAGCAGCTAAACCGTTCAGCTGATTTTCTCCAAAA
This sequence comes from Teleogryllus occipitalis, assembly GCA_011170035.1. Classification (NCBI taxonomy): domain Eukaryota; kingdom Metazoa; phylum Arthropoda; class Insecta; order Orthoptera; family Gryllidae; genus Teleogryllus; species Teleogryllus occipitalis. Next base: position 999 of record BLKR01009456.1, on the reverse strand, counting down.
TTGGTATTTTCGAATCGATCTAGCTGATGTCGCGGCCTCTTGGATTTGAAACTGATATTTTAATTCGGTATAACTTTATACTTTACATGAAGTTATACTTTACATAAACCCTTGGGACGTTTTCAAAAAAATGGCGCCATCGATTTTGATTAAATTTTGTTGTAGGATAGTCTGAAGGTCGTTGAAGAGAATGACGCAGGTCTCATGTTGGTTAAAAACACTGATTTTTCGAAAATTGAAAAAAATTAAAAAACATTCGGCATCTTCCTACAACTACAATTATGAAGATTTATCTTTTTCTTAATGAAATGTGTTTATCAAAAACATCTTCAAATACGATCATGTGGAATTTTCCGAAAATATGAGTACTTTTTGAGTAATTGGGTGTCAAACTTAATCGCCCCCTCTGAAAATCCTGCGCTTCTTGATCGTAATTTCACAAGTGTTTTGAGGCAATTAGATGCTACGTAAGTTAGAATGTATAATGTAATAATATTCCAATGTTGTTACCTATCCTATCCGCGCGTTGGACTGCCAATGCAATAGATTCACCTGCTCTGCCTTGCTACACGGCTATACATCTAATATCATAAATACGTATACACATTCCTAACTTGAGCTGACAAATAATCATTTACTTATTATTCCTATTTATTTTTAAACACAAATGGGCGCCTTGTCATCAATACACACACTTCCTTTTCAACCTACTTTAGCTCTTGCACTCGCCCGTTCGCTAGCTAATTTTATACAACTTCTAATTCTTTCTGGACGTGAATATGTGACTGCCCTATGCAGGGCTTCAAACGAGGTACCTATGCGCGCGCATGCGCGTCTGCGTCTAACTACATGAATCACAACACATTCTTTAATGGTTTACTGATGAACCCGAATGTGTTCATCTCAATTTATTTTAGTTCTGTTGACTGTTTCTTTTCCTCCGATATTTCAAAATGACTAATTATATATATATATATATATATATATATATATATATAT